>CAAAJI010000147.1:19546-31100 GCA_900642245.1 Fragilaria radians | reverse complement strand
ATCAATTTATTTATGGCAATGTTTATGAATGTCACTCTCAGTGTACAACATGGTGCTTTGAATGAAGAACAAAATTATATCATTTCTTACCAGGAAATCCACAATTATGGAGAAACTTCGTGCATGTTTAAGGAAGGGGCAAATCAAAGCTACATTTCATTTAAGAAGTCATTCTAATCCTTAGTATGTTGTGAATTTTGGATTTATAAATATCTATACTCGCACATCGGGTACAATTTATACATAAATGGATCCCATAATACAGGTTCTAGATATGGAATATGAGCTTTGAAGTATAGATGAAGTTTTCAAAAATATGATGCAATTCGCATGGGGTAAAAATAAAATTTGTTGTCTCTTTGTTTTGAAGTCTCACTCATTTTTTTCAATTCCAAACATTGGAACATGATGAATGGTCTATTATGGTAAATCAATGGAAATCATCCAAGCCTAAGAACTTTCGGAAAAAATCTACCAATAGGGTATCACCATTGCCCGAAAGATATTTAATATGTTGTCATGTCCAACATGATCTGAAATATGATGAGATTGTTCCTTACCTTTTCTACTACTTTTATGATGTCACTTACTTCCATTGGAACATTTGCTCGGTACAATTCAGATAATACGACTAGTCAATGGCAATCAGGTAACCAAGAAAGTTGTTAAAAGTGAGGTCATCTTACTAGTACCAGTACATTACTATCCCACAAAAGAAGGAGTTTCGACGATAGAAGTTCAATCCTCCTTCACTCCATTTCAATTACACCTTCATCGCATACTAATTTGATGGATTCATCGGTATGTCGATTAATTATCCATTCATCTTAAACACATCAAATACAACAAGCAGCACTACAAAGTTATGAGGAAATTTGCCCATTCTATTACAAGACGAAGAAAGAAGAGGCACAATCATCCTTCTAGCAACAACAATGATGATATACAATGCATGGATGAGGAATCTATGTCATCATATCTAACCAACAATACATCTTCCTACAAAGTTGATTCTTTTGGAGTGGTGATGGTCCAAAACAATAGCAACAACAATAACATCGAAAATGGTAACAACGATGGAACAACACTCAAGGCAAATACGGATTCCACTGCCACTACTACCATCATGGACACAACAAACATCGAATATACATCACGGCTTGAAGGAAGATCATCAGGACCTGTCAGTGTGGATAGTCCTGGAAATTCTCAATACAATAATAGTCAATCATCCTTGTCAAATCCAAATACCAGTACCGATAACCTGAGTCGAAAGTCAGGCCCTATTAGTGTCGATAGTCCACCATCGTCCTCATCGTCATCGTCATCGTCATCGTCATCATCCTCAGCATCCCAATCTATGGTTGAAACTCATGAGATTCAACATATTCGAGACAATAATCATCATTCCAAAACAAGTGATTTACAAAACTCTTTTGAATGGAGTGTTGATCCTCATGATTCCGAATCTCACAATGATAAGGAACCAAAAATGACGGAGTTTCAAGAAGAGATTCAAAGCCTACGAAGCCAGTTACATAAAGCCCATTCTGTCGTTCAAGAAATTTTGCAGGTTGATTCGTTGGAACCACGTTTGTACAAATCGGCATTGGAATGTGTTATGAACTTAAATAATGATAAGTCATCGGAAACTATGAATAAAGGCAACACAAACAGCCACGATTATCAAGATACTCATATTGATGAAGATAATGATATTCAGCAATCTAAACATACTGAAACAATACAATCCCTTCAATCACAAATTGAAGCCTTGCAACAGACATTGAAGCAAAAACAAGAGGAATTGGACACACCTCACCAAGATGATATACAACATGAAGAAGATATTAAAGGTCTTCTAGCGGAGGCTCGTACTGAAATTGAAGAACTAGAGCGTGAGCGAGAACTACATACGACTCAAATCGCCATGTTAACCAGGCAACTGCGACAAACTCCAAAGTATCAAACCTCTACGGCAGACTCTCAAGATTTGGAGGAAGCCAGAGATCAAATTGAAAAGCTGGAACGAGAATCATGGATGCGAGTGCAAAAAGAAAAGGAACTGCGACAGTTGTTGGAACAATACAAAGAAAAGTTGGGCAAATATCAAGATTGTGATTCAGGTATAGATTATGTCCAGCGGGTAATTTCATTAGAAAATCAGGTCCAAGCGGTCGAATCGCAAAGATTGTTGGATGTAACGGCCAAGGTGGAAGAAATTGAAGTCATTAAAAAGAATTCCCAACAGGAATTACAGTCACAAGGTGCGAAGTGGGAACGGAGATTTCAAAAGTCATTATCTCAAATAAGGAAACTTGAACGGCGATTAGAGGAAGCTCAAACGTATATTCAAGAAATGGAAAAAGACAATCAAGCCTTGTCTCAACAATTGGAGGATGCTGAAACCAAGATTGCCGAAATTGAGGATTCTAGTTGGATGCGAGATCAAAAATTAGCCGGAATTACCACAATGTATCAAAAAACCAGTGAAATGCTTAAGGCACTCCAGATTAAATATGATACCCTCAGTTCAACAGCCGTTGCAAAAATGGAGACATCCTCTTCCTTGGGGAATGATGATGACAGAAAAACGAATGGTGTTGCCAAAATGACCAAGGGTGTATTCCAAGAATACAAGGCGAAAAATAAGGAATTGCGACAACAATTGAAACATTCTATGAAACTTTGTCAGGAACATGAAACTACAATTGCCGATTTATCTAAGAAATTGAAACTTCTGAAGGATGCTAACGACAGCAAACAAAACGAGGAGTCTCTAAATTCAAAGCCTCAAGCCTCAGACAGTTCTAAACAGAAGAACTCTGAAATGAAGCTCAAGACGTCAGAGAAAATGAGATTTACCAATCAAATCGGTAACCTAACACGGGAAAATACGGATTTGAAGAAAAAGTTGGTGAAACTTGAAAAACAGACGAATCAAATACAACAAAAAAAGAGTAAAGGAGGGATGGATGCTGCTAATGGATCGTCTTCGCCTGAAGTGCCTGTGAACGAATGGAAAATTACGAGCCAAAAATTGAAAGAAGCAATAGAAACGTTGGAGTGTGAAAGAAAGGCTCATCGTGAGGATATCGCAAGGCTAACGAAGGAGTTGGACGAATCGCGCGATAGAATTACACAACAGGAAACCAGAACACTAGACAGCATACCTGATGATGTACAACAGCAACTAGATGCCAAAACTGAAGAAATACAAGAAATGAGAAAAAATCATGCTGTAGTTGAGGAACAACTGGGGTTGTTACGGAGTCGTCTCACAGAAACAATGACCAAACTGGAGCAACTCGAACACGAAAGGAATTTCAGCGAGGCCAAAATCATGGAACTCCGAACCATGAATGTTGCTCGTATAGGGTCCGATGAAGAAAAACTCAATCGTCTCTTAATTGAAAAGGCCGTGCACTGCGCAGAGTTAGAAACCAAACTGTCGCAAGTTGAAAAATCGCTGTCAGAACGAACAAAGAAAATGGAATGTCTTCAAGCCGAATATGCGTCTAATCAAGCAACAATGACAGAAGAGTTGATTGCCTTACGACAAAGTCACTTATCGCACGAGAAGGTCAAAAAAGCTGTCATGGGTAAGGCCATGGAAGTAGCAGAACAGTTGAATGATGCCTTGCAACGGATGGAAGAACTGGAAGATGAAAAGGAAAAGAGTCTTACTAGAGCTGCCACATTGGAAATTCAATTGGCTTTATGTACTCAGACAATTCAAGATCTCACCAATCAATTGAGCATAGCTCAAAGCGAAGTGTCGCGCTTGGAATCTCAACTGTTAGAATTACCCAATACAACTCCGCCTGATGCACTACGAGCCAGTACAAATAGTGAAACGGATTGACCTGTCGAATCCTATCTAAAAGATGCGAAATCAAATATATATGAGTGGAAAATGTACGTGTAGAGAAGAGAAGGATTGAACTGTAAGTTGGTTTAATTTATCTACGGTGAAAAAGAGGTGAATATGCGCAATCTTCCTGATCTCGCTCTATCTTATTGAACAATGCATCATGCCGATGCTATATCTCTTTGTTCCTATATGGCGGCGTCATCCCCCCCTCTACCATCTATTGTTCAATCCACTGGCCATTCGATATTAAGAACACGACTTCCATACAGAGGAATCAAAATACTGAATCATGAAACTCGCAACTACCAAAACAAAATCTCCGGCATCGAATTTCGATTAAGGTTTCTTGATTCTTTGCTGATTATTATTTTTTCAATGTCAACCAACGTTTCTCCGTAAGTGCGTTACACCAGTTTCTGCAATCACATTTTCTGAGGTAACTGTGCATCATTTGATTTCCTTAAACAAGTATGCATCTAGTGGTTATGTAATGTTAGTTTTGGAAATTATAAATGTACAAGCTTTTAGGCCCTCCCTTCCTTCACACAAACACATAGAGTCGTTTACTTTCCCCTTCAGGATGTGGTCACCGTGGATTCTTGTGCTGTGATGAAACATTGAAATAATTGGTGTGATGCATTCGTGCTTTTTTGGCAACATTGAAAACTTTGAGACAACTTTAACAAATACTGGCGTCCACCTCTTCAGATAAGTAAAAGTCAAATTAATGTGACTATCCAATCAGCAAAATCCCATGCGCAATTAGTGACATCATAGGAGCCAAGGTAAGTAAATATGATTTTTATCGGTTTTCATGAAAAGTCAAATTAATGTGACTATCCAATCAGCAAAATCCCAGGTGCATTTAATGGCATCATAGGAGCCAAAGTAAGTACATATGTCATAACCAGATTTCATGAAGACTTTACATCTAATTTCACATGCCTCTGATTATCAATTTCTTGCAATGGCAATGCAGATAAAATAGCCTTATGTACCTTATTTATGAACGTTCTGAAGCGAAAATCAAAGTCAGCAATATTTTACACTGAAGTGTAGGTCTTTCTGAGTGGCATTCTTGTGATGATGATTCTTTTGCAGAAGTATAACATCTCACCAGGAGTTGAGAAGAAAAGGTCAGAATGTGACTTATTTCCATGAGAGTCAAGCATGCGTAATTGAACACCGCCTGGAATTTTCGATTTAGAGAAAAGTCATGGGACTAAGCCAACATCTGACTATCGGATAATTTTAAAGTTAACGGCATTAATTGTTTTTGGTATGAAAGCAAACAGTGCTAAATCAAAATTCCTAGTTTAAGTTGGCAAACTGAGACTAATTAGCGGGTACTGGTCTTGACAATTTTGACTTTCTACGCAATTTCATTTCTGGTACATTTAGCCATATTACTCTCTACATAATTGAAACTTCGTAGAATTATACCTGATAATGGGTAGAATAACTTCTACTTTTAACTTTTCAAATGATCGCTACATAAATCAAAATGGACACGAGCAACGTAACTTTCATTGAACCGACTCCAAACGACATTATTCTTGACCCAGAATTGTATTTCTCAACACCCGCAGGCGAGCAATATCTTAAAGTAATCACTTCTTACATTCCATACTACTATTATGAGCCCAAACCCCAATTATCAGTTAGGAAAAACATCCAACAAATGGTTCTGTTTACGTTGCAAAAGCGAGGATTTCGTTTTCTTAATTGTGCATCCACGGGCACTGGAGGGAAACGATGGTATGAGGCGGATCTTGAGATGGTCCAATCCGACATTCGACTTCAGTTTCAAGAAGCACGATTCAAATCATCTCGTGTACAAGATATGTCGATGTCTCAGGTTCCCAAACCATCGGAAAGTGTTTACTTTGCCATCAAAGCCAAACGATACCAGCAGTTTCTTCCATCTTCTACTACAAAGAAACAAAAGTCAGTTCATAACACTAAAGCTTTAACTGACGTAAACGAGATAACAGCCAACAAGAGTGGTGATAGGGCTTTCTCAAGAAAAGTAGTATCAGTGAAGAAAAAGATTATTGGAAGACGCCATCATTTGCGCCAGAATACTGCGGCTAATACCAAAAACAATGAAGTAGCAAAGAGAATACAACATGCTTCAAATGGACGCATTGTAAGAAAGTTATCAAAAACCAACAATTCAAATGAGTTAGGTGTAAAGTGAGTTTTTTTTATTTCACACTGTCAATCCATTCCCGATACTAACGCTGAATGAATTTTGCTGAGGGGAAAGTTTGCTTTCTCCAAAATGTCGTTTAGAGGTCAAAGCCTTCAATAGAAGTTTTTTCCAAAATATGACTTCAACCAAACTACAAATGCTCTCCAGTAACAGAATTGTGGCTGATACATCTCAGCGCCCATTGCAATCACATATCCTGCCTCATTACAAGTGCAATAAATTGAGTCCTTTCATGATTCCCTTGTATTCTGATATCCCCCTTCCATCAGTTGGTTGCATTAAGAATATACCTGAAAGTAATCAAGAGAATGTCAAAAAGGAGGAGGAGAGTCAGGCAATCAATATTTGGTGTCAGGGACCCGGCTTGGTAAAAAAGGATCAAAATTTCTCAAAGCAATTCAAATCATGATCCATACTTGCTACACTATACATTCCAAATCATGATTGTGATTGCGTAATTCTTTAACAATCATAACAAATACCGCAGCTTACAATTCTTCATATTTAAAATTGTATTTCCTCATTTTGCTTCCCATTCTTATTTTGCAGTCATTCAAGGCAATTCCAAACATCACCTATACCATGTAACACTGCTGAGCTTGTTTTCATACCCTTATCCATGGATATACTCATATTGCCATAGAATAAAATGCAATAACAATCATTTTCCCATCACGTTGGAACTAAGGTAGAAATATTTGAGATGGTCATTTTGTTGGTAACAATATTGATTGCAAATGAAAGGCATTTAGAGTGCTTTCAAAAGCATGTTTAGCACTAAGATCCCAATAGTTTAGAGACTTTTCCTCTCCAACTCTTTTTATGCATTGGAAACTAGGATCAAATGAACAAATAGTTTAAACGAAATCACAACTCACTCTTATAAAGAGCACTGCAATCCCAGTATTTGTTGAGATTGAAATACGTTGCAAGATGTCTATTTATTACCTCAATTCATTTGAACAAGCTGCTCGTAAGTTACCCTCACATTGTTTGCCTCTATGCTGAATAAAGAAAAAGTGGAGATTAGAGAATTAGATAAGACAGAGCTAATCAGTTTTTCTCAAAGGAAATAAGTAGACTCATAAACAATTGATTCTAAAAATGACAAATGGGACAAATGGGTTAATTTAAACTAAACACTTATTATTTTAAACTGGAACTTTGGGGTTTTCCAACCGCAAACCTTTTGTAGCTACTCATATATCATTCATGTATGCCCTAACCTTGTCATAACTGTAGTTATTCATTTGATAAATATTATCTCTACTAACCGCACCCATTAGTAGCATTATGTACTTGTATTATTCCTGATCAGTATAGTGACGTTAATTGTGACATGCTGTTTGTGGAATTTCTGTTGAAGAAAGCTACGTCATTCCTTTCAAGGATTTTAGTAGGTCCGCTATTGCATAGAACATTGGCTTGAAATGCTTGATGAATTGTCAAAAATGAGTAATAACCCACACATCTCTTATCCTTAAAAAAACTGTAAGTGTGGGGGCTCTCAATTCGGAAATATCACAAGTAACTTAAATTGGAAAGGGACCTTGAGGTTATTCATGAAGACAGCTTCCGGGATTTCATTCAACTATATCCCTCTTTGCTTTTTTCTAGGATTTACTAAGCTTTCGTAGCGGTTTTCTCAGTATAGACGAAACTTTTAAGAGCGACTGATCACCTTAGAAGATTAATTCAGGTGAAAAAGGAATCCGCTTCAAAGCATTCAAGCGCATAAGCAATCTATGAACTTTATTGATTACAGCAGTACTAAGTACTAATTTAGAATGGTAGTGTTGGTATGATACAAATAGTATTGTCTACCAATTATCCTCAAAAACATTCCCTGGTATTTCTGGGCTACATTATTTATTTAGAGGATAGTTTAATCTTTCGCCTGGAGAAGGCTAATGAGTAACAGATATTTTAAACTAATACTTCTGTTTAGATGCTTTCATTGTGCCAGCTTGAAGAGTTCCTCCGTATGCTTTCCCATCCTTTTCAGGAATTTGCAACTCCACTTATATTATTTCACTTGTTTCCAAATCTTGTGCATGAAAGAAAAACTCATTGCTCTTGACACGAAACCTTGAAGCATTAAAACACTGATTTCCGAGTAGCAACAAGACTGTTACAACGCATTTTTCCATAATTTTTAATTTGTGTCTTCTTTAACTATTGTCCTTAATTTGAAGCTGCTAATCCTTTTTCCTGTTCAAACCATATTTAAGTGCACCAACAAAAACTGTGAAGTGTCATCAATGGGACTGTGAATAGATTCATCCATGAATCAGGTATCTATCGAGTTTCTGTACAAATTGAGTAAGGAGGGTACCCCCAATATTGTGAAGGGCTAAGACTAGATTTCAGATTCGAGACATCAAACCTTTCTTCTTCCGCCATATTTATATTTACATATTATTGAATTTAGTATTTCTCATCAATCGTAAAACTCGTTTATCTATTGGAAGCCTTTTCTTCGGATTTCCCCCTTCTAGCTATTGTTCGTAATTTCAAAAAGTTATGTAACCGTTTTCTTGTGATGTCTTTCTTCTCTGTTAAACTCTCTCGTGAGATATACGTCGGACAATCGGCACTGCTATATGCCTGATTTCTATCCCATTTTCCGCGTTCCATCGCGGCTCTTTGGCACTTTACGCTGATGTGCTGATAAACTTCTGCGATTGCGACTTGATTGACAACTCCAAGATCAAATTGTATGTCTTGCTCATCTAAAACTGCCGTTAACGCTCTCAGTTTATTTTCCTGTCGCTTCTTTGCTCCGATGCCTGTTCGAAATTCGAGACCCCTAGCACAATGAACATCGGTATCTTTTTTCAATCGCCCTTGTATGATTAATCCCAGAGTGAATTGCATGTCATCCTTAATCAGCTCAATTTCACTTCTTTGGTACCATACTCTTGATTTTTCCTCTGGGGAGAAATCGTTGGCGTGAAGGGTTTCTCGAATGAAAACGAGTTTGTTGAAAGAAACTTTCCTCTCTGTTAGCTTATTGGAAGATGTCTTCTTGGTACCATTTTTCCCAGGTTCTGTTTCCATTTCTGGCGATGGACATCTAGCATCTAACAACGATCTGGAGTCAAGGCTGCAAGGAAGATTCGGACTTGTCATGTCGCACCTTTATTTGAATTGTAGAAAGCTTGCTTGTACTTTCCGAACGTTTCGTAGGGTTTCGTGACATATATAGGGAGGTCATGTCGCTTTTCGTTAATAATTGATCTGAAGTCATTAGAAGCACCTAAGTTACATTCTGGGGTCATTAATTTATCCTAATGTTTCTTGTTCCAAAGATTTCCAATTGGCACAAAGAAAAAAGCAGAAATCAATCAGGTCTGCTTGTTAAGGCTTAAAACGTTACTGTCATTCGACAATTGAAGAAAAAATTTACAAATTACTCGGAGTAGACAATTAATTCAATGGAAGTTCCGTTCATGAAATTTACATGTTCCAAATAACGGAAAAAATTGGAGACATGGTCATAATAATCCTCTCTGATCATCTTCTTCTGTTGCATGACAATGTTACACATGGATCAATGAATTCCACAACCAAATCCTCTTCCTCTGGGCTATTTTCATTAATGATTTTACAGTGCTTTTTTATTTTATCTCGTTTTGTGAAAGCGTGTAAACAAATCTTCACCAACCTTTATAGTGCCAACATTCTTTGTCTTGAAATATCTTCATAACTCCAGCAGCTCCTTCACGGGCTAGATCTTTCCAATCCAGTATTATTTGTGGAGAAATGATCTCTTTTCTGTCTGTGAAATTAATCCGCTTTAAGTTTCACTTTAGAAGCACAAAGAAATGATTTGTTCACTTACCTTTATTGAGCACATTCTCAAAGAAATCCCCTTATGTCAATGGTTTTACAATTTGAACAAGGACTCAAGACTTTATCATTGGTTGACCACTTTTCCACCATTCTTGGACAAACTCCTAAGCAAAGTCACAAGCTTCCTCTTATTAAGATTGTTTATCTTTTTGCTTGGTCCTGATCCTGCTTCTTTGCATTATCTACTATCGTTGTAATTATTTTGCAATCACCTGCCATAAGTACTACCTTTAGATTCTTCTCCGCCCCTTTATCATACATCGCAACATTGACAGATTCTTTGCTGCAGCATTCTCAACGTTTAGTATTGCATCATCTCATTTTAGATGATATATGATTGGAATCCATGTAGAAATCACATCAAGTTGCTTAAGCCAATATTCATTATTTTGTGGACAAGTCCTTGATGATAGTACACGTTTATTCTTTGAGCACTTTCATTCCATGATAATTGTTCTCGTGACATTGTGTTCACACATCAAATTACCAATACAGGGTGCTTTTCTTCAGAAGAAATACCAAATTTTTCACCTCAATTCCTGATTCAATCTCAATTCTCGTCTCTCTAAGTCATGGTCTTGCATTTAAATTAGTTTTAAGCATGCTGCTTCCATATCTGCTATCAATCATGTACTTAAAGCAGTCTGCTTCTATTATTTTGCTTTTCATTTTTGGATGAACCTTTTTTCTCTGTCATTGATTTGATGTCCTCTGCAACCCCAATTTCAAATAAGTATTCAAAACCACTGACGTATTATCTCCTAACATTAGAGTAGGTCCATCTAATGCCACACCCAATGACCTCAACATGAATCTAACCTCCAGAATGAGTTCTGTAGCTATTCTTGACACAACTAATTCTGAACCATAAGTTGAAGTCTCTACTGTCTTCTGACGTTTAGATACCCACCTGATTGGCGTATTATTCAACATCATAAGGATACCTGTAGTGGATCTTCTGGTTACTAAATGATGTGCATGATGTGCATCCATTTAGTCAGTCATCCAAACTTTTGGTCCCTTTGACACAGAAAGGTCATTTGGAATTTCTTGGATAGAAATCTTTCTAATTAGGGTGACCCTCAACAGGGTATACGGAGTGATCTGGATATGCTGTGTCAATAATAAGTCTCCCCTTTGGAAAGGTCTTAAGTATTGGAGTGTATCCCTCATATTCTTAACCCAAGTATTGATTGACTTTAGTTTAATGTATGTGCATTGATTAGCGATTCTAAATGTGAGAACAGTGATGAGAACTACAATGTTTTAGCGATAGTGTAAAAGAATTATTTTAGTGATTACAATTTAAGTGTGAAGAGGTATTTTAACACGTTTAAACGTGAGGTTGATAGAGTAAAACCTCTTCTTTTTGAATAATCGTCGTTAGTAAGTCAGGCTGACTTTTAATTTGAAAAATTTGCTTGTTATGACGGATTTTAGTGCTATTCGTGTTCTTAATTTCTCAGGAAGAAAGGAGGAATGGCCAAGTTGGAATGAAAAGTTTCTTGCCAAAGCTAAACGCTCTGGGATCAAAGATGTACTGTTGGGAAAAGTAGAAATCCCTTCAAGTTTGGATGTTATTGATGAAAAGACTGAAGACGGAAAGAAGA
>CAAAJI010000146.1:32943-46235 GCA_900642245.1 Fragilaria radians | reverse complement strand
CATTATTGGATTGAGAGTGACAATCCATTTTTCCGTTTTCAAGGAAAACCGAATGTTACCTTCACTTCATTGTTGAAAAAAAATCAGTATAGACCAGGGCACCTCAATGATTTTATTCAAGATAGAAATAAACTACGTTGCATTGGGATTCTTTATTTGGAAATCAATCTTGAGCCTACAGTATGTACCTTTTTTAGGATTTTAGGATTTTACATTGCCTGTATGCTCCTGGACTCATATTGTGTATTCAAACTACAACCATCAATTAAGGCAATGTCATTTGCCTCTTCATACACATCTCCATTTCATGCATGATTCTATCCATGTATAAGGCCCTTGTTAAGGATTTTATTTTCCCCTGAAGTATTGGTTGTTTCCATTAAGTTCGGTTTTGATATTGCTATGAGGCAATCAATACTTGGAAACCAAATCTTGACTTTTGCCTGTTTTAAGATCCAACTACAAATGACACAAGGTTGGCTTAATCAAGAGCATCTCCATTGACTTAAATTTCACGCTTTATTGGTTTTTCCAAAGATAGGTCACTTAGTTTATGCACTATGGTGAGATATAGAAATAACACAATGATAAATTATAATCTATTTTAGATTACTTTGTTCTTTAGTCTTGTGTAGTCTTAGAACTTCTCTCAGACAGAACTTCTTGACCCTTCTCAAGACATGTTCGTGAGCTCTCTTTAAGAATTAGATCTTGTTCTACAGCTTCTTCCCAATTGTTTAGACAAGTCTCTTCAACTTGTTCATAAGGACAAGTTGGTGGTCAATAAGAATAAGCTAGTTTAGCCTTTCGATTCTTTTGTTATTAGAGAGTTAACTCTCTAATTATCTCTTTATATAGATCATTATTATAGCCGTCCTAGATTGTATACGGTGTTGGATTGTATAATGATACTTTCCATTTATAAACAAAATTTAATCTTCACTGAGTTTAACTAGCAAATCATTTATCATAGTTAAACTTGTGGTAAGTAAGTAATAGGATAGTTTACTTGTAACTACCCATAGTTAGATGAGTAAATATATGATTATTTTGATTCTACTATTATTTACTATGCACTAACGGTACAGGACGTCTCCTTATACCAGTACACACACACATCTCCTAGTTTAATATTTTACTATTAAACTGTTATTGTTTACAACCTATTGTGTTAGGGATTAGCTTCTTGATCCTTCAGCCAAGGTAGATCAGTCTATTACCAATGTGATTCTTGGCCAGTTGTTGTCGAAATTTCGGGTAGTCACCC
Organism: Fragilaria radians; assembly: GCA_900642245.1. Taxonomy (NCBI): domain Eukaryota; phylum Bacillariophyta; class Fragilariophyceae; order Fragilariales; family Fragilariaceae; genus Fragilaria; species Fragilaria radians. The sequence continues at coordinate 44,968 of CAAAJI010000146.1, read as the reverse complement.
CATTTTTTTCTTTCCGGACATATTGCCTGGCTCTGTGCTTGGATGTTAATGGATGATTACATAAGCATCCCGGTAGTGGTTGATACGATGTAATTACAAGTGGGAATGATTTAGCTTTCTTTTCCTCTTCTGCTTGAGTTTTAATTTTTCACCAAACTGTATTTTCTTGCCGTAATACATTCATTGTTGTGTCTATAAAGTTGTCAAAAGATGGTGATAGGAGATTGTGGGCTTACGAGTCTTCTTTTCTTGTGTAATGTCATCGAAACATTTCTTTCATGATGTGGAGATTTTTTCAGGTAAATGCCGCTGTTTGCTGTTTGTTCCTACCTGTGGAATGACCTTCTTGCTTGCAAATCATCATTGAGCACATATACAGGACAACCAAAAAATTCCCAAAGCTCTGGATTATCAACAGGCTTTGTACACTTCAATAGGATTGTGATTGTTTGATGTCATCAAGGCCATTGTAGTTCTGCTGTCTGACCAGCATGCCGCTGAAAGTTTTCCATTCTAACTCTACAGCAAAGAGCATGTGCTTCAAAAGCCTTCTCACCTTCTGCAGGATCATTGGCAAATAGATAGACATAGCTGTCACAACGATTTAGATCTACATAAATAGTTGCGTATGATTACTAGTTGCAAGCCTGCCTTCTTTACCAAGGATGACATTCACATTTGTTGTTTTCCCTCCTTCTGAGCTTGGATTGGTTTGTCCATTGAAGTTGGATTTAGCTAACTTCATATTTTTCTGAAATTAGTTTGGCTCAACAAGGTTTGTTGACTGCCATATGCTACTTGGGGAAGCAGATGAATCTGTCACCAACTTCTTGGTCATTGCAGCCTCTATGCAAAATGTAGCAAAGCTATGGAATCCGGGAGAAAGGTAGATTGTGGCAACATTATCCCTTTTCCATAAGGTATATGTAGAGTATTGCAACCTTTAGTCTAATAAAGTGTGCTCCCTTGTTCCAATGGGTCTATAGAGTAATAATTGTTTCCCCTGTCACTGGGGTAGTCCAAGTGTCTATCTCAATCATGGAGTCAAACTTATTTTTAGCTGCAAGTTACGCTCGATTGGCGTGATTGGAATGCCCTCCTTGTGAATAACTTGCTTGCGTGTCAACCACTCGTGGAAGACTTCATCACTTTGCTTCCATAAGCTATGAAGAGATCGATGAGAAGATCAGATGTTGTTTGATTCCAAGCAGGCAAAGATTAAACCAAAACTTGACATAAAGTGTTGAACTTTCTAAAGTCTCAGTTAATGGTAGACATATTGATCTCTAGATTTGATAATTTAGTTTCAATTTATTAGGTTGTTGGATTAGTGCCAATGTGGCTTTACATATGATCACCTAAAGCAGAGCACATATGATCACCTAAGGCAGAGCATTCACGCTATCTTCGTAGGTCTTGGCTTCTGTAGGTGAGAATAGATTTGTTATTATTAGAATTTGTATTGATCCATGTCCTTACATTGATGATGCTAAAGGTATCAATAATGTGACTATGAAGTTTAGGAGTAGATAGCTGTAACGGAATGGATATTGATAGATAATCAATTGAGTTGTGGGTAAAAATTACCAAAAGGATAGAAATCAATGATTGTCAGCCAGCCACACATTTTCCTGAGGATAGAGCTGGAAAGTCCTTGTATTTGGCAAAACATTCAAGGCAGGATATTGTAAAGCTATCAATTTGACATGAGATGTCAGAAAGGTAACGAAAGAAATTTGGAAATAGGAATCACAGATTGAAAATCAGAGGGTTAGAAACTGAAATTTATGGAGTTCCACTGAGGCAATACATGTATCTTTATTAGAAAGAAGTTGATTGACCTCAAGCACCAGAGTACGCGTGTTAAAAATAAAAGTCAATCTGACACACAAAATAGGTCGATTTCACGTCGAATTAGACAGAAAATAGGCTGCAACAAGGGACTTTACCGCAGTTTCCTTGATATTAAGAGTAGAGTTGAAAAACTCTGGTTTGGTAGCAATCAGGAAGCTTGAAGGAAGCTTCTAACAACGAATCAAAAGAAAAAGATTAAAAATTCACGAGATTGTAATTCTAATTTTTAACTACTGCTATAGAATTTCATCTGAAAATTTACTTCTCACATGATGAAATTTTCCTCAAAAACTTATCCCACATTTGATTGCTTCACCAATTTTTACCTAATTGGAATCTTAGCAACCTGGATTTAGAGACACTCACTTAAAACATTTATTTTTGTTTTCTTTTCCTAATTTTTCTTGTAACATGCATTTCATCCTCTAATTCCCTCATTTCCTAAACAGATCGAAATCCCAAATATATTGACTTAGAAGTCAATAATTTGTTGTTTAGACTTCAACAGATTCATAAAATAGATCAAATATAAATGATACCATTTGACACCCTTCCTTTGATCATTTTATATCATCAGGACCCTCACATACCCTCAAATCAAGCCATTGAACAGCTTCTGGCTGTGAAAATTAAAGTTTTCACCACCGAGATTTTTCGTGAAAATATCGGCCACATTTTCCTCAGATCTCACAAATTTTATCTCAACCAGACCATTTTCCACCTGCTCTCGGATGAAATGGTACTTCATATCTACATGCTTGGTCCGTTCCCCGGATGTTTTATTTTTCGCCAGAAAAATACATCCCTCATTGTCCACATGAACTATTGTTGGTTTCTTGATTGGAATACCAATTAATTCAAGAAGCTGGACAATAAACTTCATCTCCCTCACCGTTTCATTCAGAGCGACATACTCTGCCTCTGTGCTTGACAAAGTCACACAAGGCTGAGCTTTAGACTTCCAGGAAATAGGAAATCCACTGAGAAAAATCACAAAACCTGTGATGCTTTTCCTATCATCCTTATCTCCAGCAAAATCTGAATCACTGTAAGCCTCAATTTTCCAGTCTTTGGACGAATCTGAGTTGATGTTCAGTTGTTTGTCTTGAGTTTGAACAACATAAGACAACAAACGTTTCAGCTCTTTTTCATGCGCTGGAACCGCATTATCCATGACCTTGGACAACTCCCTGACAGGATTTGCTATGTCAGGACGCAAGAGTTTAACCAAATACAGAAGAGTTCTAATCATAGACCTGAACCACTTCTGTCTTCCCTCTCCAATCAACATGTCTTCCCCTTTGGGCCTTACAACGAAAAACCCAGGTGCAGAGGGAGTATTCCATTCTCCCTTGAGTTCAATCTCCTTTTCCAACTTTTTAATAATCCTGGTCTGTTTAATGCTCAAAACAAAACCATCAGAGCCAATTTTGCAACCCAAAAAGTCTTGAATCGACTTTTCAACCTTCACTTTAAAGACTTCATTAAGTCCTTCAATGGCTTGAATCATCATCCTTTTGCTCCCAGTGATGATGCCATCATCCACATAAATGCAGAGGACACAAAATTTGGTCCCTTCCTGCTTGTGGAACACACAGGGTTCAACATTATTGCCTCTAAAGCTCTGCTTGACAATGATTTCCTCGAATTTCTTGTGCCATTGCCGAGCCGCTTGAACCAGTCCATAGATGGACTTGTTAAGTCTCAAAATGCTATTTCCCTTGCCTTCACCCTCAAAACCTTCAGGAATTCACATGTAGATCTCCTCCTTAAGATCCCCATTTAAAAATGCGGTTTCCACATCAATGGACCAAGCAGGAAGCTTCAGTTTCTGAATTAACAGAAGTATAATCCTGAATCTTGTGTCACACAACACAGGGGAGAAATGGTCCTTGAAATCAACTCCCGCAACTTGAGAGTAACCAAGAGCAACTAATCTTGCTCTATACACCCCATTCCTCTTCTCAGCAAATACCCATCGATTTCCGATGAGTTTTCTGCCTTTGGGCAACTCTTCCTTGCTTAAAACTGTCCACACTTTGCATTTTTCCATGCTGTTCAACTCTTTCTTTATGGCTTCTCTCCAGCCCTTTTGTTTTTCTTTTTCAGGGTGATAGAAAGCTTCAGAAAAAGATTGAGGATTGTTGACATAACTTTCCTCAATCATCATCAGCCTATCCCCTTCCACCTCTTCTTCAGAGTCAGTTTCTTCATCTTCCATGTCATCCATGAGTGCTCTACTCCTGGTGATCATGGTGAATTTAGGAGGCTCCTTCCTTTCCTCAACAACTTGAGGACTTGTAGATGAGGATTCAACACGAATTTCCTCTTCATCAGAACTCTCCAACTCAGTATTTTCGGTGATTTTCGGCTCTGTACCATTAAAAAAACTCACCGTGGGTCTTCCCCAACCATCTCACGTTTCTTGTAAGCATGACAGATTGATTCTTCAAATCCAACACTCTATAAGTGTCTTTTGGATGATCCTCTGCATATCCAAGAGACAAACAGTGGTTTCCTTTGTTCGATAATGTTTCAGGCAAACCATACAACTTACTCAACTTAATGCCAACTTCACCAAAAATCCTTAGATTTCGACTATAAGTAGCCTCTTTTCCATAAAAGGACTCATATGGGCTTCTACCATCTTTTCGGGACATCACATTGCTCAAAAGAGTGGCAGTAGAGGCACACTCGGCCCATAGTTTATCTCTCATCTCCTGAGGGACTCCTGAACAGTTCAACATTGCCCTCACTCTGCCCCAAATAGTCGCGAAACTTCGTTCTACCTGCCCATTTTGCTCTGGAGTTTCAGGGCTTGTAAACTCCAAATTTGTGTTAATCCCTTCCAATTCCAGGTGAGTCTTCAACCCCAAATTTTCACCGGCGTTGTCAAGCCTGATGAATTTCACATTTTCAGGGTTTTTGCCTTCAAAGTCTTGATAAAAACCATCATTTTCTCAATTAGCTCACCCTTTCTCCTCATGAAGTAGCTCCACTTCATACTTGTGGCTTGGTCTTCAACCAAAAGCCAAGTATTTTTACCGCCCAGACTCTCCTTTTTAATGTATGAGATGTCTATCAGAATCCTTTACCAGGGATTTTTGACCTTGAAGAACTAAATTTGTTTAAGTTTTTCCTTCGAATTTTCCCCAAAATGCAGTCTTCACAAGACTTCAAGGGACCAACAAGCTTGATTCCAAGGCGTTTCGCAGTTTGTTTTGTAACCTCCTCACTGCATGACGCAATTTTTGATGAAAATTGATCAAATGCATTTGCTTTTTCTCACTTAAGACATTTAAGTGATCATTCAGGGACTCTTCAGCACACAAAAGGAAACTTTCACCCATTGAGATACGCTTGTTAAACATGATCTGATGGTTGTTCTTTGAGAGAATCAGCTTGTCTCCATCTGGTTTTAGCTTCCAACCCTTTTTGATGCCCACAACAAGACTGAACAGATTCATTCTCAAGGATGGAACAAATTTCACCTTGTCCATGATGAATTCAGATGGTTCACCTGATGAATTTGAGAAATGCACCTTTAATTTCCCAATTTTTGCAACTTTCAGTGGTCTTCCATCACCCACAACAACTTCATCAATCACAGATTCAAAATCAAAAAGTCTTGAATCATCACACACCATATGGCATGTTGCACCAGTGTCACCAACCCATAAGTTTTGGTCTTGGAACCCTTCCTGGCCTTCAAAACCAACCAAAGCTATCTCCTTTGCACTCGTGCAATTTGCATTGTCTTGATTGGACATTCTACCTTCTTCAGGGCCTTTCATAGGACAATCGAAAGACTTGTGACCCTTTTTGCTGCATTTAAAGCATATCCCAGGAAAATAACTTGAGTCTCCACTGCTTTTGGTTTTATTAGCATTCGGGGCACCTTTATTCAACCTTTTCAAGCAATTACTTGCTTTATGTCCATATATTCCGCAATATGTACACAATCCTTTGTAGGCTTGAGCTTTTCCACCGTTCATCAAGGCTCCATCTTGGTTTTTAGGAGCTGTTCTGGACTTACCCTGTACATTCTTCACTTTATCACCAACTAAGAGAGCATTATCTGACATAGACTTGCCTCTCTGAAGTCGCTCGAACTTAGTTCTAAGCTTCTCCTTCACGCAATCCAACGTCGCCACATCATTCTCTAGATCGTTTTCCAACAGTTCTAGAGTTGTTTCATGCTCTTTCAGCAAATTCTGAAGAATATGAATGATCAGGTCCATCTCGGACATTTGGTGGCCCAAAATCTGAAGTCTTATCTTCATGTTTTCCAAACTCTGGATCCATGAATCTTCATGTTTTCCAAACTCTGGATCCATGAATCTGGGTCATGAGAAGCTGATGGCAAAACGTTTTGGACGAATTCTTTCTTCATTTGAATCAGATTTGCCTTGGTCTTGGGTTCAAATTTAGACATTAAATTTGACCATGCAAGATGTGCATCTCCTTCAGGAAGTTGTTCACTCCTGCTGGAATGCACCAGCTCAAAACACAGGTTGTCTTCACAGGAAATTAACAACTCGGCATAGGCAACATCATTTTTGATCAGGAAAGCATCAAAATCCTTTCCTCCTTTGGTGGGGACAATCTCAATACCCTCATAATCTTGATTTGGCGAGACAGGTGATAGACCATCTCTCCCAATCCTTTTTCTGACCTGAGAATGGCAAAATCTTCACTTGGACGTCCATTTCGTTAGGTGTAAAGACTTTATTCTAGACCGATCGTTTTAAAACGTGTTAAAAATAAAAGTCAATCTGACACACAAAATAGGTCGATTTCACGTCGAATTAGACAGAAAATAGGCTGCAACAAGGGACTTTACCGCAGTTTCCTTGATATTAAGAGTAGAGTTGAAAAACTCTGGTTTGGTAGTAATCAGGAAGCTTGAAGGAAGCTTCTAACAACGAATCAAAAGAAAAAGATTAAAAATTCACGAGATTGTAATTCTAATTTTTAACTACTGCTATAGAATTTCATCTGAAAATTTACTTCTCACATGATGAAATTTTCCTCAAAACCTTATCCCACATTTGATTGCTTCACCAATTTTTACCTAATTGGAATCTTAGCAACCTGGATTTAGAGACACTCACTTAAAACATTTATTTTTGTTTTCTTTTCCTAATTTTTCTTGTAACATGCATTTCATCCTCTAATTCCCTCATTTCCTAAACAGATCGAAATCCCAAATATATTGACTTAGAAGTCAATAATTTGTTGTTTAGACTTCAACAGATTCATAAAATAGATCAAATATAAATGATACCATTTGACATACGCGTACTATTTCGATTCGTAACTGAGATTTTCTTTTTTCTCTAAATATGTATCAAAGAAAAGTGTAAATCCTTCTTTCGAATTCGAGCGATGTTTAAAAACAATGTATTATTTAGAGTCTCAAATGTGTTACATTGGACTGCGCGTATCTTTGTTAGACCGGACAGAGCTAGCTAGCTTTTTCCATTGGATTCAAAATAATGAAGATGTCTTTTGAAATCTCACCATCCATTAATCTCAATGCATAACGTGATACCTATGTATTTAACTCACCAGTAGGCCGTGCATCAGGGGCAAACTCATGTGATTCCGTAGGACCCTAGGCTGAACTTGCTGACATTGAAGGAATCTAACCGCTATGACGAGCATATGACTTGCTGAGAAACGCTTCCTTGGCATACTTGCATGCACGGTAATACTAACTAGCTATACTCTGAAAGTATCTTGTAAGTTAATTCATTTTCGGTTCCCTTTCGTCTTTACGCGTAGAAACTGGCTCGACTATTCAAGTTATATGAATTTTTTACTACTTCAAAACCATAAACGTATTACGGTGACAACGCCTTAATCAGGGAGAAGCTAACTTTTTAGATTTACAACGGTATAAGCAAAAATTAACCGAAAATTAACAAAGCGATATGATATTAGGATTTCAAATCGGAAACGGGATATGAGTGGAATATGAATTTACCAGCACTTTACACGTAATCTGATTATTGACAAAGGATCAAATGAATATTGAATATGCATTGCTTTGAGAATTGGAACGTTAATTGAGATATGGGCACTACCACAACGAAAGATAACGTCACATTTTGCTCTGAAAATTGAAAGACCAAGGAGCTGCAGGAACGTTTGATACTGAGCCCGTCATGCATGTGATGCTTAGAGACAACACAAGCTCATCACATATCTTCAAGTTAATGGATGCCATTTGGATAAACAAGAAAAGCTCTATTAAATTGCAATACTTGAGTACTTTTTTATACCGTTTGAAACCTTGTGGTATCTTCAAGTATAGGGTTTCAACATTGTCAATGCTTCCATTAAGAAATACATCATTTCCATCAACTGGATGTCCTTTCCACCCTTCCATCAGTGACATACCTTGACTGAAAGATCAAGAAGCTAATACCTAGCACAATAGGTTGTAAGGAATAACAGTCAAATAAAATATGAAATTAAAGAGTTGTGTGTGTTTACCGGTATAAGGAGATGTCATATACCGTTAGTGCAAACTAAACAGAAGTGGAATTACAGCATTCTTATATGTACTCATCTATAACTAGTTACAAGTAACTATCTTATTAAGAATCTACCACCAGCTTCAAATATGATAAATGATTCATTAGCTAAATTTAGTGAAGAAACATAGAAAGTATCACTATACAATCCAGCACCAAATCCAATCTAGGACGGCTATAATAATGATCTATTTAAAGTTCTAATTAAGGCATTAGCTCTCTAATAACAAAAGAGTCAAAAAGCTAAACTAACTTATCCTTATTGACCACCAACTTGACCTTTATGAATGAGTTGAAGAGACTTGCCTAAACAGTTTTGGGAAGACGCTTAAGAACAAAATCTAATCCTTCAAGAGCATTCACGAAGCTCTCTTAGCAGGGGTCAAGAAGTTGTTCCTCAGAGAAGTTATAAGACTACACAAGATTACAATTTATCATTGTGTTATTTCCATATCTCACCGGTAGAGTAGGCACTGCCAAGTTAAAGGTCTTGCAGATTGTTGTATCATTTATTACTGGAGTTGCCAAGTCAGCATTATCATATTGCAACCCGTCATAGTCAAGTATTCCATTGAGAAAGGCACCCTTTACATCAACCAGAACGTCATCACTGACATTTTCTTCATCAGGATACTTCTTTTCAGAACTGTGAATTATGACTATATTTAAGTTCGGTTCATTGACTTACAATTTGTTAAAGAACGTGTAATTTTACCAGCGGACATCTCTGATTATCGAGACTCTTTGGATCCCGGATCCCACCTTCAATACGTATCTCCTCTATTTGTTTTTGAGAATATTACCAACATGTCTGTACAGCCTTGATCATCAATCTCAGTGCAGCTACGACCCGTAAACTTAAAAGTACCAGCTTCCCCCAAATCCTTAGGCATTTCAGATACTTTGGCATTTTTTATTCTAGTGTTCATATCTAGCCCTTTTTACTGCATTACAACAGTCAGTATGCCATGTAGAGTTGCCGTCTGAAATGCTTCACACCATAGCATTCATACTCGTCTTATCCTGTGCTCGCGACAGTAGGAAATGTCACTTTGGTCAAACTGCTGCGGAGTATTTCGACGATTACATCAAATTTTTGTATTTAGTTTCCAGTCGAATATTGTCATCATTCTAAGCCCGTATCTAAATATAATTTACTTGGAAGATGTTACTACCTGACATATACAGCACTTTCTCTTATAATGGCTTCGGTTTACTAGTTCCTGGACTGGCAAAGTATACCTGATTCCAGGCTCTAATACTTACCATTTAGAATTAAATTTCAATCTGTTATGATTTTCAATGTAATCACTTCATCTGTTGACCGGCATTCACTTTATCTTCTCTTTGTCTATGCTACCCATACATATTGCACAATTGAAATGATAGATTTATTCTCAACAGTTGGGTAATGCGGAATGTCAATGACGACCTGATATCTTCTGCTTTAGCCTGCAACTTAGAAACAAGGATGTTTTTCATTAAAAATTTTCATGAAACATTTGACTCATCAATTTTGCTTAAATTGTAGCCTCATTAACAATATTTCTTGTTGTTGCATAGTTTTGTATGATACTGGATAAGTCGTAGGGCGCTAATATTATTTCCAGTTTTGTGATAGTCTTAATGAATCTCGATATACTGCTACTAGTAGATGATGGACAAACCAAAGACGTAACTTGCAAATTTCACCTCTGGTCCATCCGATTTTTGCGTCATTTTGCCATCTTTTCTTCCTGATTAGATCGAAAACGATTCTTGCATCATGCCACCAAAGAAGAAGAAATCCGATGAAGGTGACTTAGGATTTATGAGAGCTGCTCGGTTTGGTCGAGTGAAGAATGATTTGGCCATGGGTTTTGTTGGATTACCCAATGTGGGTAAATCATCCCTAACGAATTTATTGGCGGGGAATAAGCATGCTGAGGCTGCCAATTATCCATTCTGTACCATTGATCCAAATGTCAGTCAAGCTGTTGTACCAGATAAGAATTTTAAGTACCTTGTCGATTGTTACAAACCATCCTCGACGGTACCAGCAGTCTTGAAGATTACCGACATTGCCGGTCTCATTAAGGGTGCTGCAGAGGGTGCAGGTTTGGGTAATGCCTTTCTTAGTCATATTGCAGCCGTCGATGGTATCTATCACTTAGTTCGTGCATTCGATAGTGATGAAGTCATCCATGTGGATGATTCAGTCGATCCCATCCGAGATATGGATACTATTGAGGGAGAACTATGTCTGAAGGATCAAGAAGCACTCCAGAAGGTATTGGATCGTGAGAAAGATCGTGTTCGCAAGGAGAAGGGTATTGCACGCGCCAATGAACCACCATTGTCCGATGTCTTTACGTCAGCGTATAACAAATGTAAGGACCTACTTGATAAGGTTCATCCAGTTCAGACATGTGAGGACTTTACACCGGGTGAAGTCGAATTAATTCGAGATTGGGGGCTTATTACTACCAAACCACAAGTATATATTATTAATATGAGTCAAGCCAACTTCATTCGGAAGGGGAGTAAATGGCTACCAAAAATCTCTGCTTGGGTGAAAGAGCATGGTGGAGGACAAGTCATACCGATGAGTGTTGAATTCGAAGAACACTTAGGAAGTTTAGAAGGCAAAGAAGCTAAGCAAGGTAAGGACGTCTATCGTTGAATATAATTCTTGTTACATGTCATGTAATCTCACTCGTAATTTTCTTCCAAACAAATACAAAGCCTTCCTGGACGAGTGTAGTGCCCAAGCCCGAGAGATGGGTCTAAAGGGACCACAAGCAGAGGTTCGTTCCATGATCCCCCGTATCATTCGTGCTGGCCGTGCTGCTCTATGTCTACAATCCTTCTATACATGTGGTCCCAAGGAAGTTAGAGCCTGGACGATTATGAAGAATACGTTAGCACCTCAGGCTGCAGGTGTCATCCATAGTGACTTTGAACGCGGCTTTATAAAGGCAGAGGTTGCATCCTTTGAAGACTTTAAGGCTTTACATGATGGTGCTGCCAGTATGGCCAAAGTGAAGGATGGTGGAAAGTACCGTCAGGAGGGAAAGACATATGTCATGCAAGATGGTGATATTTGTGTCTTTATGCACAATGTAACAACAGCCGCAAAGAAAAAGTAATTATTTTTATCATTAATTAAGAAGTTATTTGATGGAATGAAGCATAGATTTAGTAAGCAGGTTATGTGCATGCATCTCATTCTACCAATAGACACACCAACCAAACATCAAGATCATAACGGCAGTTTGTAATATCAACTCATAACTTATAAACTATGACTTGTTTTTTGTGCATTCTCATCGTCCAAAAATATCTTTAAATGCACTTCTGTTTTTTCCCCCTTGCTTTCCTTTTCCCTTCTCATCCATACCACCTTTAACTTTATCTCCCTTCCCATTGTTCTTCATACCTGCCATATTATCTTTGTTATTCATATTACCCATATTGTTATTTTTCATGTTTCCCATATTGTTATTATTCATATTACCCATATTGTTATTTTTCATGTTTCCCATATTGTTATTCATGGCATTCGCATCCATCATGTTCATATTCATCATTGCCATGGCAACGACCATCGGTCGGGGAGCAATCGGGGACAAAACGGGTGAAGCAACGGG
>CAAAJI010000145.1:100108-120164 GCA_900642245.1 Fragilaria radians | reverse complement strand
TCCTCATTGACTCTCATACCTTATTCAAGGCCGTGTATTTCTCCTAAGGAAGGCAGGGTATATTTCCTTCTCATCCATTTATATTTAGTACCAATATAATTCTCCTTCATTCCCAAATACTCAATAGGAAGTGCTGCTTGATTTAACACTTAACTCTATAAGATTCGATGTATATGGGACCGATATGAGTTACTTAAATGCATTAGGAGTATAGGATGACTCCCTTGAGATGGGAAAGGTTTGACCTGGAATACCAAATGCAGTCAAACATAAAGAGTATTGTGATTGGACAAGACGAGAGTGGAATTAAACATCAGAATCAGAAGGGAAAAAGCAGACTATTCCTCTCATCTAAATTTGTACAATTATTACAGAGCTGCTGCATTTACAATTTAAAATTCTTTTTCATGACCACTAAATTGATTGTAGGAATAAATAAAGACTCACAGAAAACGACTAACTGGAAACACAATATGTTAGACACTGGTTAGGTCACACCGTCAAGCTATGTTACCAACTGGTCCCTACATTTTCCATACCAGTGAATAGTTTCATATCGAAGTGTGATCCTGACCCAAAGATATTGACAGGGCTGGATTGGATGTTTGGAATTTCTGATCCTTCGACTTGACAAATTCTCTTGACTTGACGCTCAAAAGTAATCGTATGGTAACACATTCTGGGAAGAAGATGTGGAAATAATTCCTTATCCAAAGTTGAAGTCATTATACTAGCCACATGCCATTAGAAAAGAATGAAAGAGAATAGAAGAAAGCCAAGCTTCAGGCTAGATTCACGACATTCCTATGTCGTTCACGTTACTCTGGACCTTCTCATCGTCCGCAGACTTGCCACCTCTTTGTCGTTAGCACCGAATTCGGCTTCGTCTCGACGGATAATTTTTTTCACCAAATCGTGTCGCATCGATACATATGTGTTATTCAAGAAATATATTGGTTTTGTAGGTGTCATCTTCAATCCCCCTTCGATGTAGTCTCTTTCCCAATCGATTCTGTTCGCTTGGTTTCCTAGTTGTTTCACACAACGAACTAACATAGCCAATGCTACTCCTATTTGAGCCAAAGTTTGGTTCATGATGCGTTTATTTGCATGTCCATACGTCATATATTTTTGTCGCAAAATCTTGAAGTCAAAAAACCAATTATGCAAATGATACGCAACGCCTGTGACTGCATGCGTATCATTAACTGAGGAATTAATGACGTTGTAAAGTAAGTTTCGGTTACCAACTACTGTTCGAATATCAGGTCCATTGAATAGTGGATATCGACCCAAGGAACGAACTGCATCTGGGTATGCATTCAATCTCCTCTTTCCATACGATGGATCACGTTCACCGTATCTTCGACGATGCTTCCTCAAGGGAACAACTCTTTCCGTTGGATCTCCGATTCCATCAATACACTGCCCACTAATGACATCGGGATGAAACCATTTTGCTCTTTTGATACAGTATGGCGTAGCTTCATACGCAATACAAGATGGGACTATCTTGGGCCGATGGCAGTCTTGGTCAGGACGCAATTCAGGAAAGTCGCAATTTTGAATCGCACGAAGGAAATCTCTCGATATGACTTCATCAATATCACTCATAATTCCCACATCATCTGGTCTCATACCCTCTTTCTGCCATCGCTTTAGTATTGCATTTCGTTGTTCTGCTTCCCGGTTCATTCCGACAAGGTCGGGCCAATCCACCAACCATGGATCAATGAATGCCTGAGTTTTCGGTCCAAAAATCCTGGATGATAAGATTAAATTACTTTCTTCCGAGTTATTGAATCGAAGTGCACGTGGTGTAGCCATGAAAGTTGTGTTCGATTCGACGAAAACTGCGACATGATAGATATCGTAGGCCTCAATGGAATGAATAAGAAATACATCCCAGTTATCATCTGCCACTGTTGCACCGAAAAATATTCTCCGAGGTTTGGTAGTGTTGCTTAATTTAAGTCCAAATCGCGCACACCTCTTGTTCCCATTCTCATCATCAATCTTTTTTTGCGCATTTTTATGCAATTTGTCAACGTCATACAGAGGAATATTCTGAAAGACATCCGCAAGACTTCCACTTTTATCTCTCGGACTTTCGATACAGGTTTGCTTTGGAATAAATGATTTTAAATCACTACCGATGAAATTCAGGTTTATTATGATAGCTACAAATAAAACACTGAAAACAATCCCAGGTTTGAGAAACCTCATCTGCTCTGTGATTTTCGAAATTACGATAATATAAGATAGTACAGGGATGCAGGCAATGCAATCGTTTTTAGCTACACATTTGCGACATTGTTAATGCTTGGCGATGACTTTAAGTTCTCCGGTTTGAGTTCTCAAAACGAACCAGGTAGCGAAGATGAAACTTACTGGTTTTTAACCGTACAACCATTTACCGGTAGCACCAAGTCAGGCTGGTTCATTCACCACTTCACGCAATTTAGGTTGACGTTGAAATGTGTGCTCTCTCTTTACCTGGCTTCCTTCATTACTTCTTCCTGATACGTAAGAAAAGTGATAGTCCATCTCTCCCAATGAAACTCAAAAACACCAGATTTTATCCAAAGTTATTAAAAATTATAAACATCTAGTGCTGCTTTCATCTCCAACTTTTGTTTCAAGTCCAATATTCCAACGGTTTCAAATTTATTGTATCCCTCTTATCTCATTTTTCATTACACATAACCACTAATGTTAATCTTTTACAAGCATTTTGAATATACTTTTAACAAATTTCGTTCTAAGCTAGTGAAAAAGTGTTAATTTGTGTTTTCAGTGGACAAGTTCAATTGTCAATGTCTTGCATCAACATGTTGTACTCCTCTGAGTAGTATTTCTGTTCTATACCAAAATATTGCACCAACATTGTCACGTTTAACTTCACTTGTTTCTTGTACTTCCTCTTAAATGACTTCCATTTCACTCCAAATCTTTTTTGGACAAACTGAAGCTATTTTGATCCTTTATTTCTATGAAATTAACATAAACCAAAATAACAAAGACAAGTATCACTTTACTCCTCAAAAACCAGTAACAGAATATTTTAGGGATACCTTTTCGATTTTGGACATTCAATCCAGTTTTTTGATCAACCTGTTTAACTTATTACAATAGAAAATTGTATACACTATGGAATGTATTCATGTTTTGATGTTCAACATCGCAAGTGCTCGTATGTATATAGGATATGGACAATCTTTTAGGTTTTCACTTCATTTTATGGACAGGGAGGCTGAACTATCTATTTCCTTCCTGTTAACAATTTGATCATTAATCAACAACACTTTCAAGGAGTCTCTTTCACATTTTCATCTATGCTTGATGTGGCAACAATGTACACAGCAGAAGCAATTAAAGACGCTCCAATTGTACTCTGAGGACCTAATGTCTCACCCAATAATATGTACGCAAATACTGCTGTAAAGAGAGGTTGGATTGTGTACACAAGATTAGCATCTGTGGCAGGCACCCGTGCTTGTCCATATGATTGAGCGTATATAGTATACGCGCAAGTGATGCATCCAGTCCAAAGGATGGCTCCCAAGACTGGAAGGACATCATGGGACATGCTGACTGTTCCTGACGTTAGTCCAGCTACGAGTGATGACGAGTAGGTTGCTACATCTACGCCATTTTCATCCTGCTTTCCAATGATAAGTGACGCAGCAATGGTAAGGATACCAAGAAAGGCTTCAACAGTTGCCTTGGCAGTTGCGAGGGATAATGGTGTCGTTAATGGTGCATACTTACCCAAGCGAATCACGTGAAGTGAATAGAGTACTGCAGCAGCAATTATCCAGGCATCACCATTCACGGAAGGGACGGAGGAAGAAACTATCAAATTTTCTATGCTTGAACCGTCGAATTCCATGACAAGGACTCCTCCAAAGGCCAACAGACACGCGATCCAAGTCCGAGGAGTTACTCCTATTGGATTCTGATATGCTGAAAAGAGCGGCACCATAAGAGTTGTAAGTTGAACTAAGAAACCAGCTCGGTCGGATGGAACAGTTTCCAATCCCTTGATTTGTAACAAATTGGCCACAAAGAGATATGATCCTAGTTCAATTCCACCTTGATACGACGTCTTCCACTTTGACTGTCGTTCGTATTCGGATATATCCGTATTCTTAGACACATTAGGACCATTCTGAGACTTGTATTCCAGCCACCATGACCAACTGTGAAGGACAAGAGAGGCCACAACGTAATAGGCAGCTGAAAAGACGATACCTGGAACTGGTGGTGTGACATCGTAAATGTATTTGACAACTGGCCCATATGTACCCCATGCCAATGGAACAGTTGCCAAAATGGCCAATCCTGCCATTCTATCCTTAGCCAGCGATGGTGTATCCTCTGGCACCAAACTCTTTCGTTGTGACAACGTCAAGTACGGTCGTTTTTGTCGTCGAGATGATGGATGTTGCATACATCCTCGATAATTTCTTGAATTCGATGAAAAAGATGTTTGTGGAAATACCCAACCAGAGATAAGATTTAGGTGTAGACAGAAGTTGATGATTAAGAAAGCATGCTTTATCATTTTGTTCTGTCTTGTATCATGTGAGTGGCATCATTAAAAGATTTTTCGTGCCAAACGATTAATGATATGTTTTGAAGACGGACAGACCCACAATCCCCCTGTGTAAAAGCTGAAATTGTTTAATTCTACAAAAAGGTCAACCAAAACTAGATGCCTTTAGTGGGATGTAACAGTATCTTAGAACATTGTTGTGATTTGATTTGCTCACAATGCTTTGCAATAAGTCTTTATTGACCTGTATGCATCATCCTTATTGTCAAGTATTCGTTCTGAATGCAAGAACATTTACTTCTTTTGTTAACGGGACTACGTATGCTGCTTGTCTGGAGTCCTCAAGGCCTCCAGCTGGATGTCCTCCAGCGTATTGACCTCAAAGGTGTCACGATGAGAAATAGTGGTATGAATTAGATTAACTCTATGATTTGATATTGTTTTCAAAGTTGAATTGTGGTAGATTTCTCCCAATTGCTACTAAGGTCTTCGAGTGTATTTCACATGTTTCCATTTACTAGCAATTACATAACAACAGTGAATGTAGCTAGTCAAGTGTTATCTTTGGTCATCCAAGCTCTTACCTATTGGACATGCAAAACATAACTGTATGTGAATGGATGTGTACATGTAAGAATATTCATATTCACTGTATTTATTTGTACAAAAAAATGTAAGGGACATCTCTAAAATTAGTAAACATATAGCATATCAAACTATTCATTTACTGGCTATTGATATTAGCAAATATAACTACTGTTTAACCCTTCTGCCTCTACACCGTTATCGGATATATAAGTTTGATTACGGAAGACTCTGATTGGCTTAAAAAAGAAATTCCACTTTGAGGTTAATCGTATTGGCTATTGAAAGGAATGGACCGTATAGGACATATACGTCCGATAAGTAGAATTGGGTGGTCGTCAGACATCAATTTTCAGGAAATAGCTCCATTAGTAGCACTTCCACTCATGAAAATACCTCGACTGAAATGAGTTCCAATGATGCCATGAATTGTTGCACTTCTGAAAATGAAGCAACAAGCTTATCAGATGAAAATGGTGAGGTAATCTTCAAAGAAGACTTTGAAACGACACATGTTGAACAGCAGGATATTGCTACAATTACAAATCAATGTGCATACGTACAAACGCTGCTTGAAGTATCCAAATTGCATCTTTTGCAGCCAGGCAACGTTATATCTGCTTACAAAGACCGCAAGGAATGTGGGTTGTTTCATTTGTTTATCAAAAAGAGTTTTATGGGAACAGCACTGAGATCTTGGACAAACAATCTCTTGATTGCTGACGGAAAAAAGGAAGTTTCAGAAAGGAAATATTTGGCATATATTGGGGTGGAAATGGCAATGTCCATTGCACAATTCAATGCAATTGATGAATGTTGGAAAAGGGATATGTTTTTAGGTCATACAGACTTCCAGCATGCCATGTCTAGGGATGACGTATATAATATACAATTGCATATGAAATTTGTGCCACCCATTATGACAAATGATGGTAAAGTAGGGGCATTAGATCCATTGTGGCACTCAAGGAAACTGCTTGAACATTTCCAATCCAATTGTGTGTCTGTGGCGATACCGACAGGATGTAGTGCCTTAGATGAAAACACAGCACAAACAAAGGCTAGAACAAGAGCACAATCCTGTGCAAAAGGAAAGCCTGATCCTTATGGTGTGCAATCTTATGCTGTTGTGGGATCAAAGAACAAGAATTTGTTCAGTTTCTGGGATAATGGATCAGGGAATCGGACAGGAATTCCACCTGTAGCAGCCTATACTTCCGTTTTTTGTGATTTGAGAACTCCTGTGGATAAAGCTTTTTCTCAGTCAGAGGTATCATCTACTTTAACTTGTTACCTGATTGGTACAGGTGTAGACAATAGGTCTCTGTGGTTCAACATAAACATAATATAAAAAGGATAACATGTCTTCACCATCGCCAATCACTACATCATCCAATGACACCGCCAGAGCCATTTCACCCTCTCCATCGGCCGGAAGCAACGATCGAAGACCTCAATTTCCTCCAAGACAAACAATGCAACCAAGCACAAGGTTAAACCAATTTGAAGGCCGATGCAATGATCTGAAAGGCCATGTTTACGATAGCATTGATGCACGCCAAGCTGATCAATACACCAAGACTACCCAAGAAATTGCAGAGTTCATTGGAAGGACATACAAGTTTGGTATGGATACTCGTTTGTCGATCGAAAACATGCAACTTCTTGGAATTTCACAACCAAACGACCCACCTGACAATGCAACCAGAACTGACATCAGAATCTGGGAGAAAAATGTCGATGACTATGTCAAACGTAAGATGATTTTATCAGAAAACATCAAGACAGCATATTCACTTATCTGGGGTCAATGCTCTGATGTTATGCGTCAGAAAGTTGAAGCTTCTCCTGGTTACTCGTCTGTCTCTCAAAATGGTGATGCAATTGAACTTTTGAAAATCATCAAAGATGTGGCATACAATTACCAAATTCAAAAGTATATTCCACAAGCCCTCCATGAAGCAAAGAGGAGATTCTACAACTGCCATCAACTTTGGCACTAGCCAACTCAAGCTTACTTTGAATATTTTCAGAATCAAATTGATGTGATCACTCACATTGGAGGTCTCATTGGGAATGACCCTGTTCTAATCTTCAAAACTGCAAAGGATCTTGGAAAAGATGTAGAGAAAATGAGCATGAATGATAAAAGTAAGGCACAGGATGAGTTTTATGCAATTGCTTTCCTAAATGGTGCTGACCGCACTCGCTACGGAAAACTATTAGATAGGCTCCAGAATGATTACCTTCAAGGCCATGACGGATACCCCAAGACATTGTCCAACGCATATCACTTGTTAACAAATTGGAAAGCTGAATCTCACCAAAATGACATGCATGATGGGATTTCCTTTGCTACATCCTCAAACTTGAACAACAATTGACACACTCAACTAGTGATTACCTGTTACAGATGTGGAAGGAATGGTCATTATGCAACAAATTGTCCAACAGAAGACGCTAACAACAATGTCACTACAAATCAAAACGTACTCATGGGAAACCCTAACCAGACAATTGCTGAAACTGGTAGTACTCTGCTAACGGCAGGTACTCACAGCAACAACATTGATGTAACTCAATTCATATTTTGCAACTATGAGCATAAAAACGTATTGTTGAATACAACCAGGGATACAAGCAACATCCCAGAAACTTGGATACTCTTGGACAATCAGTCCACAATAGATGTATTTGCAAACCCAAAACTCCTTCTAAATATTTGCAAGTCTGATAAATCCATGAACATTCACTCAACTGGTGGAATTTCACACACTGATATGGTTGGTGATCTACCTGGATATGGTACAGTATGGTACCAGCCAGAAGGAATTGCAAATATCCTGTCATTAGCTCGCCTTTGCACAAAGGGCTTTATCATTACATACTCAAGCCAAAATGGGAATGAATTTATGGTGACCAAAAAAGATGGAACAGTCAGAACCTTCAAGCAGTCTACCAAGGGACTATACTATTTGGAAACAATGCAACCAGAGGGAAAGGGTGCTGTCCTCATTAATACTGTAAATGATAACCAGTATAAATACAGTACTAAAGCCTACTCTCAAGCATTACTAGCAAGAAAATTACAGAGAATCATTGGCAGGCCAAGTACTCGTCAATTTGTGTCTATCCTGAATAATAATCAACTCCCAAACAGCCCCGTAACATATCATGACGTCATGGCAGCTGAAAATATCTTTGGCCCAGATGTGGGATCGCTTAAAGGAAAAACGGTAAGACAGACACCAGATACTGTTTCAATAAACAGGATCGCAATGCCAGAGGGTCTTATCGAACATCATCAGAATGTCATAGTAGCGGCAGACATCATGTATCTAAACAAAATGGCATTTTTTGTGACCATTTCCAGAGACTTACTGTTTGGAACTACAGAAATGATAAAAAATTTAAAAAATGAGACCTTAATCAAGGCAATACAACATGTATTAAATACTTGCCAAGAGAGAGGCTTTAAAGTGTCGCACTTTTTAATGGATGGCCAATTTGATTCCCTCAGAAACAGCTTGTCAGGTCTTGGAATTAATCTGAACATTGTGGCACGTCAGGAGCATGTGCCGGAAGTTGAAAGGTACATTAGGACTCTCAAGGAGAGAGTACGCAGTGTCTACAACACCTTACCGTTCACTCCAATGCCTCATAGAATGATGGTTGAGTTGGTTTACTATTGCAACTTTTGGCTCAACAGCTTCCCAAAAGAGGAAGGAATATCAAAATCACTAAGCCCTCGAAAAATTGTCACTGGAAATCAGGTGAATTATTCAAAGCATTGCAGGCTTGAGTTTGGTGAGTACGTCCAAACTCATGAGGAACACAACAATACGATGATTCCACATACCATAGGAGCACTAGCCCTTAGACCAACCGGGAATGTGCAAGGTTCCCACCTCTTCTTCAGTCTAAGCTCAGGAAGAGTAATTGCTCGCAACCGTTGGACGGTGCTACCAATGCCTGAAGAGGTTGTTGATAGAATAAGAACAATGAGATCTGATGTTTCAAATGACTTACATGATGACGAAATGGAAATGGATGAACAAGCTGACTCTGGCATTGAATCAGATGAATTACTTCAAACAAGGAACTATGAAGCCAATGAGGAAACCAATCAAGATGAACTGCTTGTAGTAGAAGCCCAGAATACACCTCTTGAGATGCCTGCAGAGGAGGCTGTGGATGACAGAAAAATGTCAGAAGAAAATGAATTAGACAACATTGGTGAACAAGTGAATAATAATGATCTGATTGATGGAATTGATATGATTGACGGAACCAATAATATTGAAACTGTAGGTGAAAATGACCAGAATGTTGAGCAGCTGGTGGAAATTAATCCTGAGGCCGAGATAGACATGCGATATGGACCTTGTAGTTTAAACTACAACTTGCGCCCTCTCAAACCTTGTGATTACTCCCACTTATGTGCAACCATGGATCACATATGCCTAACCCAGTACAATCTAAAACGTGGTTTAGAGATGTTTGGTAATGAGGGGTTAAGAGCAGTCCACAATGAATTAAAGCAATTACATGATCGTGAGGTACTGTCGCCAGTTGATGGGAAGATGCTCGGTACTCAACAGCAACAAGAGGCACTCCCCTACCTAATGTTTCTCAAGCATAGGCGCACAGGGCAAATTAAGGGCAGGGGGTGCGCTGACGGTCGTTGACAAAGGTTGTATAGCAATAAAGAGGATGCAAGTTCACCAACTGTTGCCATAGAATCAGTCATGCTAACTAGCGTCATTGACGCATCAGAGAAGCGTGACGTAGCAACAGTTGACATCCCTGGCGCATTCCTACAGGCAAATATGGACAAAATTGTACACATGAAAATAACAGGCACAATGGTGGATATTTTGGTGAACCTCCAGCCATCTAAGTATGAAAGATTTGTCATGGTTGAAAATGCAAAAAAGTCTTTATATGTGCAATTAAATAAGGCGTTATATGGTACACTTTGAGCTGCACTATTGTTCTGGAAGAAGCTAACCGCTCAATTGCAGGAGTGGGGATTTACAATTAATCCATATGATTGGTGTGTTGCAAACAGGACCATTAACGGTTCTCAATGCACTGTGGTGTGGCATGTTGATGATCTTAAGATATCCCATTTGGATCCAACTGTGGTTACATATGTCATAGGAAAGCTATCTGAGGTATTTGGGAAAGAGGCACCGCTAACAGTGAACCAAGGTAAGAATCATGAATACTTGGGAATGAATCTGGATTTCA
The DNA here is from genome assembly GCA_900642245.1 of Fragilaria radians. Taxonomy (NCBI): domain Eukaryota; phylum Bacillariophyta; class Fragilariophyceae; order Fragilariales; family Fragilariaceae; genus Fragilaria; species Fragilaria radians. The sequence goes on along the minus strand of CAAAJI010000145.1, from coordinate 109,768 downwards.
GCAAAGAAGACAAGGTAGTCATCAGGATGACAGATTACATACAAGGGATTCTTGATGAGACTCCCAATGATATGTTAGGGACTGCAAACTCACCAGCAGCAAGCCACCTATTTTTAGTCAACAATCGGAGCCCAGTATACCTTGACAATGGAACAGCAGAGCTATTCCACACACTAGTAGCCAAGTTGCTCTTTTTGTCTAAGTGGGCTTGCCCTGACATTCAACTAGCTGTATCATTTCTTTGTACCCATGTAAAAAAACCTGATACGGATGACTACCAAAAGTTATGCAGGGTAATTAAGTATCTAAGGAACACCATTGATATTGAACTAACCCTGCAATGTGACAATCTACAGATTATAAAATGGTGGGTAGATGCATCCTATGCATGCCACACGGACATGAGAAGTCACACAGGTGGAATAATGAGCCTAGGTAAAGGAGCTGTCTATGCAACATCTGTGCGTCAAAAATTGAACACCCGTAGTTCCACTGAAGCAGAGTTAGTTGCTGTGAATGACGTTTTGCCACAAATACTATGGACAAGGAATTTTATGATGGCACAAGGATTTGAAACATACAACAATGTGCTGTACCAGGATAACAGGAGTGCCATGCTTTTAGAAAACAATGGGCGAGGTTCAAGCAGTAAACGCACTCGTCACATTGACATCAGGTATTTCTTTATTACAGACAGAATTGAGAAGGGTGAAGTCCAAGTTGAATATTGCAGCACTGATAAAATGTTGGCCAACTTCTTTACAAAACCACTACAGGGGTCTTTATTTACACGATGCCGAGATATAATAATGAACGTCAGCAATGAGAATGATGCTTCTCCAGCAAGCCTTGCCAAAGCTGCACAGGAGTGTGTTGGGGAGCTGAGAAATGTATACAGTAAGGATACAAAAAATGACGGTGGAAATGAGCCATCGGAGAATCATGAAAATTAGTAACTGGAAAGTATGACCGAGGTAATGAAACAGACCAGAATCACTCATTATATTAAGTTTAACAATAGTAAAGAGGTACATTCAGTTGCACATTTACTATCATCTACTTTAACTTGTTACCTGATTGGTACAGGTGTAGACAATAGGTCTCTGTGGTTCAACAGAAAGATTGGGTTGCAATGGTTTGTTGAAAGTTTTGGAGAAAAGGAGTGATGCTTTTTCTCGGAAAAGTGTGATTTTCTCTAAGACGGGTCTAGATACCTGGCGCGAGGAGAATTTGTAGTTCGTCCTACAATATAGTTTGACATTGAAGGGATTGTTGGTGCCAAAAATATATTTGCGATAGATATCATTCGTGAATCGATCCAAGGAGGTGCTAAGAACGGTTTCTGAGGAAGCTTGTTTGGGTGTTAAACAAAATTTTAGACCGAGCCCCAATAAGAGTTTGTAGGCAAGGGGAATTGGGTGAGAAGATACATTGTGGGCGTTCAGAATTTTGGGAAGGAGGTTGAGGATAAGTAGCGGTAAGTCCAGTAGAAAACTGGCTTTATCTTTTAATTTTCTATTTTGAGTGTTGAAAATTAAAAAGTGGTTTTTGTCGTATGATTTTTTGATAAAGGGTGGTGGCTTGTTAGCCATTACGTGGTCTACGATTGCAAAAGACTTGGCTAGCAATTTCCTTTTTCTCCTAAGTTGGATACGGCAACTTTTTCTTGATTTAAGTCTTGTACGGCACGGCTTTATTTGCTGCTTTTGGTTGGGTTCAGGGGAGGGTTTTGACATTGGCCGTGCTGGCGGTTTGGACTCTTTGATCTTTTGGTTGAGGTCTGTCCTTGGCGTTGGTGAGGGCTCTTTGAGAGTCATTGATTTTCTCGGGAGCGTTGCGCGGGTCATTGATTCCTTTTCCTGGGATCAAGACTTGGGGTCACTTGTTGTCTCTGGTTTTGCGAAGGTGACTTTGTGGAGGTCTTTGGTGTGGGACTTTGACTTTTTTGTGTTCGTTTTGAAGTTGAGCAGGAAGGGCAAACCGAACCTTCCCTTGTGATGTTTTTTAAGTCCTTAGTTTATGTTAATTTTTTGGACAGGTTTTTAAGCTGATTTTCAAGGTGTAAATGTTTACGTTGAAATGCTTTTTTCTGAGAGTGCAGTGCTGTTTCGACAATCACTTTGATGGTTGTGTTGTTGTCAGATTGCAGATTGTTGATGAAATTGTTGGTGTCATCAGCCTGGTTTTTTGAAATCTCCTGAGCTACGAATTTCGAGAGCGTTCGTTTAAACGAAGCTGTTTCTGAGAAATTGAAATAAGCTTGTAGTGGGAGCTTAAGGCAGGCGAAAAGCAACAGTCTAACGTTGTTAGTGAGAATGTTGTTAGTTTCATGAGTTTGGGATTGGGATGTATTAAACTGATTGGTGAAAGCACTTGAATCCATTGAGACGTTGCCGGAGGATACAGAGATGCTATCAGAGTTATCAGGGTGTTCCTCTGAAGGCGTAGAAGAATCATCTTTATCAGAAAGTGAATTGGTGTTGTATTTACTGTCAATTGCGTCAAGGAAAAAATAGTTGTCAATTTTTAGTAGATCTGTCAATCCTGTCTGCGCAATGGATGAAAGAATTGAGTGCTTGCAATCAAATGAGAGAGGATCTGGGCGTCTTTCCATAAGTGTAAAATAATCAATTAGGCTATCGGAAAATTGTAGAAGGATAGAGGCAGAATCATTGGCGATGGTTTCCATTTCTAGCTGCAGGACTGATTTGAATATCTCTTTGCTGTTAGATTGGAAGGTGGCGATTGCGTCGTCAAAGGCGGAGTTCAATTCTTTGAATTCATCTTTTGATTTAATGTTGTTGCTACAATCAACTGAGAGCTTGAAGCGGAGACTTGAGGGTATATGTTCAGTGTCTAGCTTGTTCATTGCTTTAAGCTTCTGGTCGATCCTCAAACGATTGGTAAAAAGTTTGATTGGGAAGCAAAGGAAGTAAGCCGCTACCGTGTCGTCTAGCAACGCTAACCCTTGTTTAATAAGGTGCTTAGCTCTAGCAGATGGTGTACCTGTTGCAGAGCTGTGTGTTTCTACTGTGTTGTCAAAGCGCACTCTTTTTGATGGCAAGGGGGTTGCGGAGGTGTCCATTTTTGAAGGAATGGTTAGGGGTTGTAAAAGTAAAGAATGATGGGCACGTAGATGAGAGGTAGGAGTAACAAACAAGTAGCGTTTCTAGTTTAGAAGGTACAGCGGAAGGCTGCAAGCTACTTTTGAGGTACCGTGTCTTTGTGAGCTTTGTTAATGAGGAGTAGACTGAAAAAGGACAAGAAACGTTGTTACCAACTTCTCAAATTTTTCAACGGGGAAAATTGGGAGTTTTATAGTGGGTACAGTAGAAACCGTTAATAGGCGTTCTTGTCAATTTTGTTCATGAACTCAGTTGATATAATGGATCAAAGACGGTCTACCAATCCAACACGTCAAAATGAAAAAAGATTGAGCATGACAATGTTTACTCTTGTACTAGATTTAGCTGTTCACAACGCTTTTGCTCTGTATCTCTGGATTCGTGAAGTAGAAAGTGAGACTGAGCAAGAGATGTCATACCGTGAATTCAAGCAACAGATTGCTGTTGATCTTGTAGCACCTTATATTGCAGCACTTGAAAATCGTCAAAAAAAGCAAACAGTTCCTGATGGCGTTTTGCCTTTGTTTTGTAGAATGATTGCCGTAATTGGGGAAGATCTCTTAAATCACCTTCTTTTACCAATGTTGCAGAAACAAAGAATCCAGTGCTTCCTATGTAAAACCTTGGACAACTTGAAGCAACAAAAAGATCATTATTGTTATACAACATGTCAAGTGGGATTTCATCCTGAATGTTTTACTGCTTTTCACCATCAAGATGCTCTTGCAGCTCATAGGAAAACATTATATAGATTGATAAAAGCTGATGATGGAGACAGCAGACATCAAAACAAAAGGCAAAAATACATTTTGAGCATCAAGGATTTAAAATTACCATGTGTCTAAAATAAAGAACATTTAGTTGCTCATATATCCCATGTAATTGCCATCAGGACTAGGAAACATTTCCCTTATCTTTTGAATAATGCAGATTGGAATTGGAATCCTATTTCCTTTCCCAATATGACCATATTTTAGGTATGTAAATAAACGATACATAGCCTTGCTCTTCTTGTTATTTTCTACATTCTCCTCCTCAGAATACATTTCCTGTCCCCCTTCTATGATATCTTTTCCATATGTAATCCATTCATATGGCGTACTTCCACACAGCAGACAAACGGCTTCACTTTCTTCCATTTTCTCTATTTCACCATCACTCTCTGGCAGTTGCTTTTCATTGGCTACTTTTATCGGACGGTTGAGGGGTAGAAGGGTTAATACAGGATTGGAGCGTCTATTGATTCTATTTCGACATTTTTTTTAAATTTAAATTTCCCACTGATGACTGTTCTGTAGTTTTTCTCTAGGGTTATTGTAATTTGAATTCGTTTCGGATATCACGGAGCAGATGAGGTTTCTCAAACCTGGGATTGTTTTCAGTGTTTTATTTGTAGCTTTGATTTTAAACCTGAATTTCATCGGTGGTGATTTAACATCATTTATTCCAAAGCAAACGTGTATCGAAAGTCCGAGAGATAAAAGTGGAAGTCTTGCGGATGTCTTTCAGAATTTTCCTCTGTATGAAGTTGACAAACTTTATAAAGATGCGCAAAAAAAGATTGATGATGAGAATGGGAACAAGAGGTGTGCGCGATTTGGACTTAAATTAAGCAACACTACCAAACCTCGGAGAATATTCTTTGGTGCAACAGTGGCAGATGATAACTGGGATGTCTTTCTTATTCATTCCGTCGAGGCCTACAATATCTATCATGTCGCAGTTTTCGTCGAATCAAACACAACTTTCATGGCTACACCCCGTACACTTCGATTCAATAACTCTAAAGAAAGTAATTTAATCTTATTATCCAAGATATTTGGATCAAAAACTCAGGCATTCATTGATCCATGGTTAGTGGATTGGCCCGACCTTGTCGGGTATACTAAAGCGATGGCAGAAAGAGGGTATGAGACCAGATGATGTGGGAATTATGAGTGATATTGATGAAGTCATATCGAGAGATTTCCTTCGTGCAATACAGATTTGTGACTTTCCTGAATTGCGTCCTGACCAAGACTGCCATCGGCCAAAGATAGTTCCATCTTGTATTGCGTATGAAGCGACGCCATACTGTATCAAAACTGCAAAATGGTTTCATCCCGATGTCATTAGTGGGCAGTGTATTGATGGCATCGGAGATCCAACGGAAAGAGTTGTTCCCTTGCGCGATCACCACCGAAAACATGGAGAGCGAGATCTTTCTTACGGAAAGTACGATTTAAATGCATTTCCTGATGCAGTTCGTTCCTTGGGTCGATATCCACTATTCAATGGACCTGATATTCGTATAGTAGTTGGTGATCGTGGCTTACTCTACGACGTCGTCGATAGGTCTTTGTATGGTGAGCATGCAGTGACAGGCGTTGCTTATCATTTCCATAACTGGTTTCCCGACCTTAACATTCTTCGAAACAAATATATGACGTATGGCCATGCCGATGAACATGTCATGAAGAAAACATTGACACAGATGAGTGAAGATTTGGATTTGTTGGTGCGTTGCACGAGGGACCTTGGAAACAGCGCTAATACTAAGCAGTGGAAACGAGACTATTTCGAGGAAGGCCAGAAAATCATAGGTACCAGACCAATCTTTTTTCTAAATGAATCTTATTCAACCTTGCGACATAAGTTGGTGAAAAAAATAATTCTCCTAGACGAAGCAGAATTCGGGACTAATTACGATGAGAATGGAACGTGGGTGGACGAAAAGTTGTTCCCAATCAAAAACAAAGTGTCATCTACGTAGTATGCTGAATTCTGATTTTATATCCTTGATCCATATTGTCCCCTAGCGTTGCAAGTAGATCATGCTTGCCTTGAACGGATGGATTGGGAACATTTTGACTTGATTAGGGCCTCCAGCACACTGTGCAATGGTGGGATTTCATATAATCAATGTAAACTTTCTATCGTATTTCAACAAGAGATACCAATGATATAACTGAGCAAAATTGGTTTGCATGTAAGTTTACAGACAGGCTCGAATTAGTCATTAGCAAAGAATTATAATCATGTAAACTAGCGAATACGTCATTTAAAAAAGTGGTAAAACTACATCTATTGTCGTTTCATTTTTTTTCAATTGTAAAATTTCAGGAGCACAATTGGACAATTGTCTGTTCCATGATTGTTCATGTCACTAGATTTCTCAAAACATGCCCCTATAATTCCTTTTTACTTGATTTTGATCCAAAAAGGTGCTTCTAAAATACTGGTGCACTGCTCTTTGAATAGGAGTACCAATGTAAGTGATTCTAGATATATCCCATGAATAATTATTAACGACATTAGTTTCTTGCTCCCTGTAATCTGAAAATGAATCCAATTTTAGCATTGCTCCATTGTAACTATATTTTAGAATTCTGTTCTCAATCCTATTATTTCTCTCTGAATTCTCTCATCTCAAATGAACTAAACAAATACCCTAAGTCCTATCTTTGTCCTCTATCAAACACAGCAAGCAAATATACCTGTTCTCTTTGCTAAATATTAGTTTTAGTTAAAACCTAATAATTTGGCTTCTGTTGCTTCATGGGAATATTGGTGTACAATTGTTTTGCGTTTCATCCAAAGTACTCTTGAAGGAGCACTTACCTTATGGAAACATATGACCCATTTCTGACTTCTAAAAATGAGTTTAGTAGTAATGTCTGATATGCTATCTCAATTAGTGACTTTACTCATTCTTGAATGTATCTTTCGATAGTGTTCAAGTCATCTTTCATTATCTTCAACCTATCAGCCAATTATGCAGCCTTCTCAATCGTTCCTGGCAGTTATGCATGGATGAGTTCATGCGTGTCATTACGACTAATTTTTTCGCATCCTTAATCTTATACCGTATCGTATGTACTCGTAAAATTCTCTTTCTAGATACCCGGAAATGTCGACTCATAACTTCCTAGTTGAGGCAGAAGGATGGGGTTCGGACACGTAGACGACTCTGCCTGTCGCATTGTGGTGAAGGGATGATAGATTTTGTTGCTGAAACATGAGATTATTGTCATCCATCGTTATCCTTATTCATGGAGTATGGGGCTTCCTTCCGTCGAGAATATATAACATGGATCCCAAGACATCAGGCTTATTAGTGTTGTTCCAAGGTAGTCGCGATGACTTTCTTTGGGAACGTCATGATCGGATATCCAAATTGAGTACGTCGGAACGAGCCAAACGAGCGATGTTGGCAGAAGCAGTAGAAGATAACATTATTTCCAAGGAACTTGAATTGGAGGAAATTTTGGGAGAAGAAGGCCTATTGCCGCAAGACCCAGAATTATTGAAACTATGTCAAGACCTTGAGAAGGAAATTCGTGTGGCACAACAACAATACGATGCCCTTGTGGGAGGAGAGCCATCGACCTTGCTGCGAGCCCTCGAAGGACTTCAGTTGGATATAGAGTCGTAATATTTGACAATTTCAAATAGACAGCTAAGTTTTGTTGGTTTTTAACACCTTAACAATCTCTCCAACACACCTAGTGGACTTCTTTTTATGTGTAGGTGTGTGTACAGCCGAACAAAAGGACACGTTATGTTTTGTTCTGTGTCAGCATGCAGATGGAGTGACTACTACACTTTTTCGAAGACGCAAAATACCTATCTTAGGATACTAATTGATCATATACTATAACCAGAAACGTAATTATCCAAAGTACAGTTTCTGATTCTAAATGTTCAAAACCGGTTAGTGATAGATATTCTAATCTCAAAGGGCATTCTGGAGAAACCTTTGATTTGAAAGGAAGGAACTGATCATAATCCCCTGCAAAATAAATGTTATTCTGTCGGATATTCCGATTGTCTCGAAAGAGTAATCCAGTTGTTCCTGATAAAATAATGCTAGCATTAAAACAACTTCAGATCATCATCGCTGGGGTTGTCGTCTTCCTGTGAGTTCTCCTCAACTGTGCTCAGTTCCTCGTCGAGAGGACTACTACTAGTACCATCAATGATAAACTGCTGGTCCTCAATTTCCGATATACTATCTGTTATTGGTGGATGGAAATAATCCCGATGTGGAATAAACAGCTCGTCAGATATTTCGTAATCTGGACGACTTTTGGGTAGAGGCTCTGCCCGCCATCTGCGTTCAAGATCTTGGATAGCCAATTTCATCATTTTTATTTTCGAATCATGTCCTGGACGCTTCGAAAGATGGTCCATATCACTCTTTACTTTGGTAATCAATGCTGCCATTTCAGATGCCAGTGGGAGCCTCTCTTTATGTTTCTCAAGTTCGGCAATTTTCACTTCGAGTTCTGCAATACCAAAGACGTCGTCAGAATCATTGGCATGTTCCAAGACTTGTATAAGATTATAGATTCGTTTTTCCACCAAATTTCGTGTGATGCCGTAGTAATAAAATTCTTTGCAAACGCCGTAATATTCGGATTGTCCAATAAGTCTTCGCTCACGCAATATACGTTCTTCAATTGCTTCGATCTCAATTTCACAGTCCTTGACAATTTCCTTTTCTTCAGAAAACAACAATATTTTTTCCAACAGTAAGCCGCTCCGTTGTACCAACAAAGAGTCAATAGATGGAAATTTGGTTTCAATGATATGACAAACTTCCTTAAATAATTCAACAAGTGAATTAAATCGATCAATATCCCGATCATCGCTGGAATTCCATGCCTTTTCATTAATTCGTCGAAGACAAGTTTCTGCTTCAAAGCGAGACTCGATGTTTTCAAAGACAGGTAGATCATCCACAATATCCACTCCTGTATAACGAAGGAACGCATCAAGAGAGAGAAACAAGTCTTCGGCAATGCGTTCGGCTTTAACATCACCCTCCTCATCAGCAAGTCGTTGTTCTATTTCTGCAATCTTGTCGTGTAAATTTACGATCGTATTTACATCTCCTTTTGTCTCAGCTTCCTTTAATTCGACAAGCAGCTGCTTTCGGTGTAGAGACCAATTCTTTGCTTCCGGAAGTAACAATCTACATTCTCTGAGCTCCTTTATGGGGTATTCCAATTGACGAAATAAATGATAATCCTTTATCTTTCGAGCATCTTTCGATAAATGTTCCTTTGCCTGCAAACGAAGTTCCAGTGTTCGACGTGATATTCCTACGGGATATTCTGCATAGGTGACACGAATCCAGTCTTCGTTTTCCTGTATCATCGCATCTCGCTCCTTCTTAATCGTGGCCTCTATTCTAGCAAGTGCCTGAGAGATACTGTATGTCTCTTCTGAGTGACCACATAGTTTGGACATTTTCAAGTCTGTTTTTAACGCCTTGCGCTTTATTAGCATGACGTCCACGGATGGTAGTTCGTTCCGCCGTCTTCCTAATTCGTTGTATTTGCTCTCCAAGGATTGCAGCTCAAGACGCTTGCCCTCAATTCTGGCCTCCTCCATCGCATCGGAAAGCTCTTCAAGGTGCACATCTAAACTGTAGCGTGTCGGAAATGTCATTTCGATTTGCTTTTGATACAGTCGCGAAAGTTTCAATCTTAATTTCCCTACTTCTAGCAAGCTATGGTACTCTTCCTCTGTCATGGATAGAGCCAGTTGG
>CAAAJI010000145.1:71460-89335 GCA_900642245.1 Fragilaria radians | reverse complement strand
GTTACAGAAGCCACCTTCAGTAGCCGCCGTGGGACCCAATGTAAATGGAATTCCTTCTTATACGGAAGTGAAATCGTGGTTTACAGCCTAGTAAATAGCATAAGCAAGATGTGATACTTTTATAACAGAAAACGAGTTTGTTTCGTTGTCCTTAAAAGACTACTTTCAATCTTTCAGTTGTAGAAGCCTGATGTTGTCCTAAGCTAAATTAACTTTTGGTCTGAGTTTTTAATTTTGACATCATAGCATCATAAAATGGTTCTTATTGTCCCATTCTAAAGGCAGATCGTGTGGAATAAGACTCAATTGACACATGGCGGAAAAGTTTTGTTGTCGATCAGATTCCCAACATGTTTTACTGCAATATACAGCAAAGCGTAAAAGACGACATCGACGAGTGGCATCTTTCTTTTGACAGTATATACAGGGAATAGATAACAGTTGTACGCCGGGATGAAGTGCGTTTGGAACGCTATTGATGACCTTACGACACCAAATTGTTATATCTGCAGCATCTGTCCCCCAAGTCCAACAGGGTGCTCGGTAGATACATATGCCCGATTGTTCCAATAGATGTTCCAAAGATTTAGAACCCGTAAGGCCTTTCCATTCTCCAATGTGTATTATGACCCTCGTCATTTTGTTATCATCACTAATCTTATTAGTATCCCTAGAGTGATTTCCCCAAATGGATTTCACTGCATCGAACGCCATCGTACTTTGAGGTGGTGGATAGCATAAGAGTAGGGCACAGGACGAGCCCAAGAGATGATTGACAGTCTCATGAGTTCCATGATAGACAGGAACAAAAGGTGGTGTCCGTCCATGATATTCGTTGTATGACAATGTCGTTGGATGGACATCATAGGGAGTTACGGGTAGAAAGGACTGGAACAGTTTTGCCAAATATCCAGTACCGGCACCCAATTCCAGGATATTTGACACCTTGAGTTCCTTCAACCTGGTTACCATGCTTTGTAGACTGGAATTTGGAATTGTTGCATAGCTGTAAAGGTGACATAAGTCATCCCGGCAAGAATCTCTCCATTCTTGAAGTAATGGAGTTGCGACAGTGTTATGATAGTCTAGTGATGTTGGAGGATGCAAATTTGGTTCCGCCAATGCTTGCATAATTTCCGATGGATCCAACCTTTCCGAAAAGAGACGATGTGACTCTCGTAATCTTAAACGATGTAGTCTGGCCAATGGATGATCATCTCTTTCGACTAATCCGAATCGAGCCACGACATTTGGTTTGTGTTGTGACATTGCAAGTAAAGTTTCGTCGATTCCATCACTCTTGTCATCAAAAGAGTTAAAATACGACACGGGATGTGGTACGTAGACTCGATCTTGACAAGAGAGTAATCCACTGATTTGTAAGTAATATAATCTGAAATACAAGTCATCACAAGCAATAATGGTTTGTATCCATGACTGAAACGTCATTCGCTTGATACTGACATATTTCGACAGAGTGATTTGCTTCTCCTCCAGAAGAACCCTTTCACCTGCATCTAAAGAAGATGGAAAGCGTAGGTGTTTGAAAATCGAAATGTCATTAGTACAGGGGTCCCAATTTGAAGGTTGATTCTTCTGTTTCAACTTATCATGTCTTTTAATGGCATTGTCCAAAGCATGTCGACGAATCGCACAAATAATTTTATATAACTTGATGTACCAGATATCTTTGGCTGATATCTCTCCATCACATTCCTGGAAATTTACCAGAGCCTCTAATGACATACGTGAATCTAACAGTCTTGAAAACGCATCGCTTTTCGTGGTTGATATCTTGCGCTTCTTACGCTTCGTTCTGATTTCTTTCGAATCCGAACTTTGCTGCTTTGGTAATGAGTTCTTCACTTCGAGTGACGAAGAATCTCCAGCCGCGAGGGCAAAGAGATCATCCCAATCATCATTATTATTACCACTTGTCATTTTGGCGTTGGCATAAATTACTGTACTGTTATGCTACTGTTTATGGAGCATCGTTTACTGTTACTTTACTACATCTGGAATTGAGTTAGCAAACTCTAGGTGCCAAAGCCTTTATCCGAATGGAAGAGCGAAAAGCAAGATTGGCAGCGTTGGCCGCCAAGGCTGGTCGCGTTTTAAAACAAGCGGAAGAATGTTTCGACAGTAATGACACTTCCACCATCCCAGAGAACGAAACACAACTTTTTCATGATAGGATTCCCTTGAACGAATCTCAAGTGGCACCATCACCACTTGAAGTGACGAAACATACCACCACCACGACGACGACAACAACAACAACACGACTTCCTCTGTCTGAGGATTCTTCACGGAAGAGGATTAAATTATTAGATGATGCTGTAGAAGCAGCACAAACGGCACTGAACCAAGAACAACATGATGCAGCGTTGGGATCTTCTGGTATTCCTCTACCGAAAGTTAATGCGGATCTGAAACGTGATATTGAACCCTTATTACAGAAATTAGAACGTCGTACACAAAAGGCTTTGGTGGCATTGCTTAAGGAACGATTGGAACAAGAAGCTCGTCTTAACTCACTGGATTAATGTTATGGGTAGACTAAGGTACACATCTGGCGTCAATACAATAAGTTTTTGTAATTGAATCGTGCACCATTGTTAAATTCAAGGGTGTCGCGTCTGTTCGAGTTAAAGCTTTGTCTGAGACTGAATTGACAAGAAATCATAACACATTTTAATATGTTGAATAGTTTTAATAATTGGAAATGGATAGCCAATGAAGAATTTCTTTCAATGGCTATGATTGTTAAAATAATTTAATTTCTGATTTTGACTTTTGTATTCATTTTTACTTTATTCGTGCGAATACTATTTGAAGTATATCACTGACATAATTCATGTTTCTACAGTATTTCTATAATTTGATCTTGTAATCTCGTGTGTCTTCTACTCTTGTGAAAAGCTTAATTGGATCTTTTATCCTCAACTTTATGACAAGTTGGATAGGATCTTCAACTCTTATGAGGAGTTGGATTGTACGCTAAACAGAAAATGAAAACACTAGTGAGTGAGTGGAATAAGCACATAGATGATAGATTCCGCTACAAAAGAGAGGTAATTGATGAAGGACTAATAAAAGTGGAAGTTATCAAAGCAGACTTAATGTGGCAAGTGTATTCACACAAAAAAACTCAGGTAAAGCAAGGTTCAACGATGCTAGGAAGTGGATAATGACTAAACACTGCATGAATCAAAGGTAGGAGGATCCATCCGATAAATACTTTATTATCTGAAATCTTGGAAAAAGCAAAACGGAAGAAAATTGAATTGTCAGTGGATAATTTGATTAAAACTAATGCACCTATTATGTGATGAAGTTGCGAGAAAAGAAGTCTTAACCGAAGTAGAAATAGTGGAAATTGATTGGCTAACACTTTCTCTCGAACTCCTAGAACATTATTCAGAAACTATTTATTAGCTCGATTTTAACCAGTCGTGAGCACAAGTAAGTTTCACCGAAACTATGATTTGTTGAATTAGAACCACACAAACTTCTTTCTTTCGAAATGACTTCCCGTTTTCGGAATTATAATGCTTCTTTTTTCCCTTAGACGAAAGAACTTCAGTTCTTGTCGTTTCACATTTAGCATTTGTTCAACCACACATTTTCAACATATATTTCTTTTCTTACATGAGGTACCGATCAAAAAGACTTCAGAACTAACTTGGACTTTTACGTGGCACTTTTAACCATGCCGTATCCTCAATTCGAAGCAAATTCACCGGTGATAAGAATAAGTGAAACATCAAGGCTGATTCATATCCCTGTCATTCTTCCGATTTCAGCTAAGAACCAAAGCGGTAGTCTTCACGTTGATTTGTGGGAAATATCAACTGCAATAGGAGCATTTCTTGCGTTCAAAGACTTCAATAACCGAAATCCATGGATAGTACCAATTTTACCAAAACTTATCGAAGGCTGCGACATCCAGCTAACTACAACATTTTATGATTCAGAGCTTAATCCATTGCGAGGAGCTGAGATTGTTGCATCAGTGTTAAAAAATGAGACACACACGCTTGCGACACCTTATCCAAGTGCAATTGTTGGACTAGCATATAGTTCTGAGGCCAAACCCTCTGCCACGCTAAGTGGCGTTTATGGAGTTCCAATAATTTCTAGTACGGCTTCTTCTACAGACCTAAATAATCGAGACACTTACCCAACATTTGCAAGGGTCATTCCAAGCGACGAAAGCAATGCAGTGATCATTGTTGAATATCTTCAGTCACTTGGTGTCGGGCATTTTGGTTTGATCTATGTCATTGATGATTTTGGGACTAGCTATGCTCGAAGTATACATGATGAAGCAAGAAAGCGCGGGGTGCATGTTGTGAGCTTTTCCTTTACTTCGGGAAAAGTCGAAACAGTCAAAGCTGCTATCGCTGGGTTGAAGAGAACAAAGTTCAAGTATTTTATGGCAATTCCTTTTAGCAACAATGATATAGAAATTTTGAGAGAAGCCTCCAGAGCAGAGATCGCAGGTCCGGGTTTCGCATGGTTTACAACTGATTCGAGGGCAATGGATTCCGAATTCAATCCAAGCGATTTCGAAATTATAAGAGCCTTGAATGGACTCGGTATACTTACATTGCAACCTAAGGTATCCAATACAGCACAAAAAGCACTAGCAGATTTCCAATTTGAAACCTCACTGCAAAGAGAGTTTTTATCATCCATTAAAGATCTCAGAGAAGATTTATTTGATCACTTCAATCTGACTCTGTACAAACCACTTTTTTCTACATGGGTCAGTCTGACATATGACGCTGTACTTGTCCCCGCTGTTGCGGCATGCGTTATTGAAAAAGACTTGTTTACAAAGGAGCAATTGTTGCAAGCTATTTCTCGAGTTGATTTCGAGGGCACCACTGGACATATTCGTCTTTTACACGATACCATGTCACGGGACCCTTCATCTGTCCAATTTGGATTGAAAAACCTGTTTCTTGATGAAAGTTCATACGTTGCTGGGAATGTACGGTTTCATGAAAGAACGTCAATTCTGATAAATCTAGACAGCAACACTCCTTTCCGAGAAGTCACACCGTTTGTTTATTCAGACAACACAACTACGGCACCTCCAGATCTTCCAATACTGAAAATCAACATGAATTTAATATCCTTTCCTAGTAGGTTATCTGGGCTGTGCTTTTGTGGGGTAACAATTATGGTTGCAATCGGATGGATACTATTTATCTATATTCACAGGAATGCAAGGCCTATAAAGGCGTCTCAACCTCCGTTTTTGTATATGTTGTGCATAGGAATAATATTCATGGCATTTTCCATCATCCCAATGAGCTTTCAAGAACCATTACCAAAACAAATACTGGATATAAGTTGCTCATCTCAACTTTGGTTACTGTCGGGTGGATTTACGACCACTTTTTCAGCTCTTTTCTGCAAGCTTTGGAGATTGAATAAAGTAATACATTCAGCAGGGCACTTTAAAAAGATAATTGTCAGAATCCAAGATGTTCTTATCCCTTTCATCCTTCTGTTAACATTGAATTTTTCCATACTAACGTTTTGGTCATTCCTCGATCCTTTAAGATGGTCACGTGTTGAGCTTCAAGCTCAAGATACATTTGGCCGTGCAACTGAGTCGGTGGGAGCTTGTGTGCCTTCGATACGTCAATATCAAGTTCTCTTTTTATCTCTTTTGGGCTTATCCAATTTAACAGCATTAGGCATAGCAAACTGGCAAAGCTACAAAGCAAGGAACGTTGTTTCGGATTTGAGTGAAACTACAAGCATCAACTTGTCAATGCTTTTCATGACAGAAGCCACTATTTTGGGCATGCCAGTTCTATTTCTAGTTATTGATGATCCATCAGCCTTCTTTCTAGTGAAATCTGTGATGATCAGCGTTCTTTCCTTTGGAGTAATGCTTCCAATCTTTGTACCAAAATTGTCACAGTTGCAAATGGGTGAAAGTCGAGCCCAATCCAGACGACATACTGTTTATTTTCATTCTGGTGCATTTCCAATGACTAGTGGAATAGCCGCTTAATCATCAAGCACATGTTAACACGAAGATCTCCAATCCTTGGAATAACTTAGCCCTTTTGCTTTGACCATGAACTTCTTCTCCACTTCAGTCCAATCTTACCCTAAATCATTCATGAGTATCCAATTTTCTATACAGTTAGTCATTCAAAATGTTTCCGATGAAACATTTACATCCGAAAGTGTAGGACAGCATGCTAATGAAAGATTCTTCCTGTTTCAAGCAAGTTTAGCTCAGTCATCAATCCAATAAAAATCAAAAATCTTACTTCTCCCACACAACATTTGATTGCTATTAACATTTGCGAGTTCCATTTTTTTCACGTTAATTCGTTTCATTATTGGCTATACAACTCAATTTTTAAAATAATACAAATTACATTATGATTTCATATGAATTTAGTTTGGAAAAAAGAGAGTTGCATATGTTTTTGCTTGTCAAAGCGATACACCTATATGACTTGAGCATCATTCTCATTTGTTAATACCTCGAACTTTGTGTGATTTCATGGATTAAAGCAGTCTTTTGGTATTTCTTGCAGAATTCTATATCTATTTCAAAGGCCACATTTTTCTACTTCCATTTTTCCAATATAATGGATTCACGACCTTAATAGAGAGGTATCTATGCTAAGACCATTACTATGACAAGAATGCTTACCTTAACTTTGCATGATCATATTTGCTTATCCTTTATGCTCTAATCTTTTAATGACGCACTGATTTTCTTATCATACAACGTTATCATAACTCTTATATATTATTTTAGGCTAAGCTTTAGGCACAATAAAATATTAATTCATTTATTGTCGCCTAAATCTTCGAGATACTTGATTAGTATCATCTACAACTTGTAAATAAATATAGCAATAGCCATTATTATGTGCAAATATTTACTTAAACGTGCAATACACCCTGTATCTTCAATGTCATTATTAGCACGAACTATCATCATAGGACATATTTGAGTATTGGGACAAACTAGCAAATCTTAAATTAATCTATTTCTAGGTTGATTCAATTTGCTAGCTAAAATTATGATGTAGCATCTTCTAGGATTGTAGCACAGCACAGTTTGGTCCAATTCTTGTGCCATACATTATACATGTTAAAAATACGGTTTTTTACATACATGACACGTCGCAAAGTTCTCTTCTTATTTTAATTGATAATTTGATTCAATAGATACTTTCTTTTTCCAGGCTATCACCCTGAATAAGTAATTGTGCATGTCTGAATTACTGCTCACTGTCACAACGTAGACTGCTGTAGAGCTGATATTTCCTCCTGGGATGAATGTAAATGATCCTTCCGACACTCTTCCTACATCGTATCATTAAATCATATCACAACTCTCCAAACAACGTCACAGTCAGCTTCTCTAATACGCCTCCTTATACATTTTTAAATTCGGTGGTCATTTTGGCAGATTTAATTCTTCATGAATTTTGTTTTCCTCGAAAGGATTCGCGATTCCTTTCTGTAAAGGCACCACTTGGGATTCATTAGGACTGGTTAGATTATTTAGAAAATAGGTCATGAGCTAACCATCTGTCATGCCTGATCCCATATTTTCTAAATTCTTCCAAAATATTTCAAGGTGGTAAAACAAACATCTGGTTTTCAATTTTGTTGAAGGGGATCTGAGTAAATCCTTTCTGCTTTCACTATGGAAGGAGCAAAGGCTGACTGATGTTTATTCTTCAATCTCTCTAGATAGTCCTTGCTCTTTGCAAAGCCTTACCGTGCGAAAAGCTGCTCTATCACATTTGGTTTTCAAGGCAAGAGATAGTATCGATAAATCCACGGTTCAATGCCCATTTGAAGTATGCTTGATAGTTTAAATTGAGTGTAAACGCTTACTTGATGCTGCTGTATATTAACCTATTTCTTTGCAACATCCCTACTTCCGTAACTTTTGCATTTAGCTATCCATTCCATGTCCAGATAAGGCATGAGGTGTCACTTATGGATACTCGCAGAAATTCCATCTAGATTTCTTTATCCTCTGAGCATCGGCAACAACTATCATTCGGTAATTTTACAACTTATCTTCTTCTATCAACGTGACAATTTATCACTGTTTCTGTAGTGCACTTTCCTTAGTTGATACATTTAAGATACGCACTCGACCGACTAGACACTAGCATCTTTAAGTTCCGTTTCTAAGTCATTCACAACATTCGTTTGAATTGTTGCTTCTCCGACTGCAACACCACATGGGTTATTGTAAACGGCACCATTTTTGCCACCTTATACTCGCCAAGGTTGAAGCAACTAGATGTGTGAATTCCCTAAAGCAGATTTTTCCATATGTGTTAGATAATTGGAATTAGCTGGATATCGGTTTGAAGAAATTGTGATTAGGCTTTTCATGTATACAATAAGCACATTAATTTTATTTTAAAGCTAGTATCCGGATTCATTTTCATGCACAGAATGCTTTAATAGATTTATGTTGGTAGCTGTTAACCCTAAGGGAAAATTGTCAATTCAGTTGTACTGAATAACTTAACAAATAATTCATTTCCATTATGCTCTCTTTATTTTATTTGCTCTGTATCAATCACATGCAATTCCAAGTCCTAAATTCATTACATCGGTGCTTTCATCTTTCATGTTTTCTTGATGTCTAGGGTTGCATAAACAAGCGAAGCCACCAAGAATGGTTCACTAAGTTCTTATGGTGAAGAGACGGGTAGTCCCAAGTTCAAATCAAGCTTGAAGAAGTAAAATTTGTTCTTTGAATGTTGGAATACTTCTTCATCATCAACAAGGCTCTTAAGAAACAATATCGATTTAGATATAATGGCTTGATCATTCAATTTATGAAATAGAGTAACGAAAATAGTCTTTGATCAATACATAAAAACACCTAAGGATGGTCTACATACAGATTTTCCCTCTTTCCTAACTACCTGAACCTCAGCAAATCAATCTATGGACTGGGTCAAGTTATCAGAGAGTGCTAGAAGGTGTTTTCAAAGGTTGTTTACCAAAGCTTGGACTTCATACAATTTGAATGATAGATCTATAGGTCAACTACTATTCGTTATTGGTGAGACACTGTCAGTCGTGAGAATAATGGATGAGTATGCAAATAACTTTTTCATCAAGGGAAGACCGGAGAGTCCCGACATTAATGATCTTATTGAATGAAAGATAAAGAGAGAAGATAAGACAATCAATCTTTTCTAGTCATATGCAAACACTACGTTGTTTTAAATTTTATATATATGGTACACCATTTGAAGAGTTCGAGACTCCCACAGGCCGAGAATAGGGTGATCAAGCAAGAACGAAGACTCTAAAGTTTTGTAAGGAAGACGAAGAATGCAGTCATAGTGTTGGTTAAATACTATTATCAGTGAAGAAATTTGAGACTAGACATATCAAGTTGTGTCAGAGAGGTTAGTAAGATGATACAGGATATAGAAATTAAATATCAGGGATGCTATCAACTTGTTTGACCACGTGTTGGTTTTACCCAAGGTATGGTCAAAAGAATTAATGAGATCAACGCTTCTATTTCTAGGCATTGAAAGTGTAGTCTATGGTGATTTCATTTAAAATACAGTTTTTATTTTGACATGAGCTCAAAATCTACATATTTGTTCAATGCATGCGTAATTAAGTCATTACCAACTTGATATTACTCATGTGGTTCACTCTTGACAAGAGCAGCACGGTGATCCTTTGCCATACAGGAATATCTTTCACGAAAGTTGTACCGCAAGCCTTAAAAGTAGAAGAAGTGTTGCAAAACTTATTTGACTTTAACACTAGAAAATTTATACACCCCTTAGGGATTCCTATTGCTAATGAAAATGTAACCCCCTCCCCCCCCCTTACCCTTGAAGGACAACAATTCAGCATGCCTGTTCCTCTCAATTCACAACACAATGAAGCTTTCGAGGCTTGCGTCACGGCCTTAGCTCCGGATATTCCTCTTCTGATGCATGGATCAGGAGATGTTATGCCACAGCATGTGGATCCGGCAAGTTCTGCATTGGTAGCTCGTTTGACGACAGACTATATCACTGAATTATGTTACGCAGCTATCGATGCGCATGATATTTGGACGGACGGAGCAGGAGGATTATTGCCACCACCCGAAGTAGAGCCAAAGAAGTTGCATCCAATGCCTTACTCGGAGGAAAAGAAAGCCAAGCGAAGAAAGCCAGGGCAGGAGTACTGGGATGACCCGTTACCAGATCCGGTGATTCGAGGTGAATCTCGGTCCACTCCACAGCAATCTCCTTGGGTTGGATTACATGGTGTCGACCTTGAACAGACTAGTCGAATTCGTGCAAATCATATACAAATGGCAATCGATGAGCAATCATTCTTATTCCCAATCCGTCACGATGCTGAATTGTATTCTCGTGTGACAACACTCGTAGAAGCACGAAATGAGATTCAAAAGATATTGGAGGACAGTGTTCTAACTGAATTTATTCAAGAGGAGTTTATGAAACAAAAAGAGGATGACGATGTTGAGGAGCTAATAGAAGCAGAATGGCCAGGTTTACAATCCATATTACCATTTCATACTCATGATGAATTACAGTAGTTTACCTACCCAAACAAGATATTCTTAAAAGTGATAGTAATGACACCTGGACAATGTTTCTTTCAAGGGCTCATGAATGATAACTTTTTTTAACAAAATGTAAAAGCAACTACATGGTTAGTTAGTAGTAATTGTCTTGTTTCACAAACTTCATTTCATGGATATGGAAGAGATATGACATGATAATTCTATCATTCCATAAGAACTTCAGAGATATACTAGATCCAACCTTGCGGATGAAATTCTTTCAGAATCCTTTTGCAGAGTTGGAAAAAAAATGAAAAAGCTGGTTTACCACGCTTTTGCATGAAAACAGTATGCTATATCAAGAATTGCGCTCTTTTCCAATAGTTATGGAGAAAAAACGAGTTATTCCTTCCATATTTCCTGGATCATATTTTACTTCTCCGAGATGTGTCTAGTGGTCTCCCTAGGATTTATTCCAAGCATGCACTAAGTAGATACCTTCTACCACAATTTTTGTTGTTGAAATCTAGTATCAACCAGAGTTGAATTACAGGCATGAATTGAAGACGGTTACTTCGTGTTCAGGCCTCCAAGAACGCTTTACACTTCTTCCCACTTTACTAATGCTTTTACTGCGGACAGTCTAATAATATCTAGAAATGTCTATGTACTTAAGATTGGGGTATAAATAACTGACATTAATTCAATGACACGATGATGTTAACAAATAGTAGAGAAAATGCCGTTGCATATTCTTAACCCTGCAATAAATATCGAGCTTGAAGGTATTTTCCCCGCAAATTCAAAAAGTTTGGCAAATCTTGTTGAATCAAGTAGAAAATCTGCTTAAGTTCATTCTAACCCAACTAGGAGTTGTGCAGGAACGGAGACGCATCCTTTGAGTCTCCTTTTACATTATAACAAAATTTTAAAGTATAGCTTTGGCTGCAATTGACATAGTATGGAAAAAATAAGATAGCTACGAATAATTCTATGATGTTGACAAGTATTACCATCTATTTTTATTAATTCTAGGCCATGTCGTTGCAATTGCACTTGCATGCAATTCCAATTGCGCGAAAAAAATTTCTTGACATTAAAAAATGTAAGGATGATAAATAAGTTTATCTTCAAGAATTTGCTCGCTATGGAGGAGATAACAATTGTATTACGCGAGATTTCTTTTGTATTTTGACGATTTGTCTGTGAGGCTGTCATTTAGTTACGGAAAACATGGATTTGAAAATGCGATGAATGGAATTTTAAGAAAAATACCTCATATCCTTAGTAGCTTTATCATTTACTGTTTCTTTTTCTTGAATGTAGACAAGGAAAAAGAAAATTTCGTTTCGACCAACAATGATTGATTCTTAAGGAACAGATAGAATTACTCACTTCACACTCACAATGGATGCATCATATACATTCAAAGACGCCTTTGCTCCAGTAGCACATCATTTGTTTCCAGATGGGTGTCCCAATTGGGAGGAATTTCAATCGGTATGGCCTCAACGGCAGGATCGGACGACTATACCCTATTCCCATGCTAAAGCTGCACTTCAACACCAAGATTCTTCTTTACGGAAATATCCTAAGAATACGGATGAATTGGCTGTCATCGTATGGTGTGCTTGCTACGTCATGTCGGGATCCTGTTCCTCGCCATTTTTGATACGACATTTTCAAGACTTTCTTCGTTGTTTGGTACCCGCCACTGTCAATACCTACCTAACATCTTCCAGTATTCAACAACTTATGGCATGTCGACTATCAAATCAGGATCGTTCCTACCTATATCGATTTTTTATGGTCGCCATCCGATGTGGTGTCCTCATTGAGTCCACTGACATCTTGGCTTCCTATTATCCTCTTTTTTTTCAACATTGTCAACAATTTCCTGAGGCTGTGCATATAGTAAGATTGCTAACAACACGTAGTCACGCTTGTCCGTTTCGTGCTCGAAGATTATTGTCATGGCATAGAGCTGGATCGGTGGGTGTCTATCAGCTACTAGAACTTTACGCTAAGTTTGATCCCAACGGATGCCAAAAGTATCTCCCCAGCAATGATTATGTGACACCAAGATTCCTGCGCTTCCCTTCTGATGCTATCTGGGCGCGAGAAATTATGGGACATCTTAAATCCAATACTATATCAGAGCCTCCAAACAAAAAGCTTAAGGAGTCATTTTTGACTATTGATGGACCCACAATTGCTATATGGCGTGGAAAGAGACAAGTTACTACCTTACTTCAAAATGATGCACTCTTAGAATATGTTGCAGTTTCTGATATTATCAAGGATGACCACATTCTTCAACTTCGTGTCAATCTTCCTTATATACTCTATGAAGACTGGTACATCAGCGAGGATTACCGAGTTGAGAAGGAAGAAGATGATTCGGACATGGAGGAGGAAACTGAGTTTCCAGCGCGTCCTCCCGTCCGAATTTCCCTTCATGGCATTCGCCTCAATGTTCTGCGCTCCATGGCACTATTCTCGCATCATCTTGGATGTTTACTTCCAGAAATTGAGTTTTTCTTAGTGGAAGATATTATTCCAATCTGGGATGGATCGGATGAGTGGACTTTAGTACTGTGTCAAGACCTTTTGCCATACTGGAAGCCATCCTCGCGTTACCCTTGGAATATATTCCTACCAAACCTTGAGCCTCTTATTCGTTATGGTTCAGCTCGTCTTCAATACCGGATTCTCTCAACCTTAATACCACAATGGATTCGTAACTGGGGTAATTGTGCCGACACAATATCATTGGTAAAATGGACTTCAGCAGAATTCAAACGATCATTTCTTGCCAGCGACAGAACTGAATTGCTGCGACTGGCTCTTGTCGACATGTATCAAGCTGTCTTGGAAACAACTTCACTTCTGCCCAACTTTACCATGGTGTATACACTATATCTAAGTCGAACAGTTGTTCCCATTAATTCATTGTGTCGTCTTCTCCGAATGTATCGGTCACTTCTCCTCAAAGAACGCGCTATCGCACGACGTCCCGAAACTGAAAAACGAATCCAATTATATAACTCCTATGTGTGGGACATTGTATCAATGGCTTGGAGAAATAAACTCTCTCGACATCCCAATTCTTGTTTCTTCCAAAACTTTCTACCTGATGGTATTTGTGATGTCTTGAGGGATGAGTCCTATCAACCGACGCTCTCCATAACACATTCTGCTACGTTTATTGGTTATTACGACTCCCTCCAAGAGAAAATACGAAATAAGGCACACTACACAGACATTCTCAAGCGTCGTGGTTTGATCGAAATACATGCATTCCTAGTTACTTTTGTTGGATCATTAGCCGATCGAGAACGAAAGAAAAAGGAAAAAATGGCTTTATTGAATACATCCAGTAGTTGATTATTGTAACTTCTACATTTTCATTTATTCTCTTTTTGTCACCAAGTTATCCAAAATTTAACTTTCTTCGTTTAATTGGAACAAGGATAAGTCTAAAATGATTGATGAAATGAAAATCATTCGCTTTTCTAGTAAGCTTACAATATCCGATGGTATTGAAAAATTGCTATCAATTCCTTGATGGCCTATTCAAATTCTTCGCCTAATTTTTAGGACATCTGCATGAAAACAACACATATTGCAGTTCCTGAATGTAATGAACACATCATGGTCAACAACGTAATGTTAGAATATCTGATATAGAAAATTTAATAAGTGCTCACATTCTTCGGAAACACATAGATTGAAGAAATGCGTTTAGTATGATTGAGCACCCTTAAGTAGCTTTCAGCCTGAAGGAGAGCATGATTTCAAATCGACCCCCACGAATGAGCGCCATAACTTAAACCTTTGACTTACCCTGTATGGAAAATCACATGAAAGAGAATTTGAAAATGTTCCACAAAAACTGTCTATTCTTTTGATGATTTCAAGATTGTATATACTAGAAGACTTGTCATGAGAGAAAATTTGCAGCAAGGAAACGCATGCTTGACACAAATTTTCTGTCTTTCTCTTATTTTCTTTCATAATGTAAGAGTAAGGAAATCACATGTGGATATGATACACACCTCCCTATATATTTTGCCAAAAGACCAGGAAAGAAGTTACAAAATAGCCTTTCAAGAAAGCTTGCTGCCAAATTGTTTCCCTTGTCCAAATCACTTACCGCCCTAAAAAAGGCTATATATGTTTGAACAGTAAGTGATCCTGAACTCCTCATATATGACTTTATGCATTCTCTTGTCCAAGGAATAGCTATCAAAATAGTTTACATTTTGGAATTAGTCCTTTGTTTGAACTTCCCGTAACTTTCTTCTTGATGAAAAGCCAAAAAAATTTGTATAAATCCTAATGTGGTCATCGGAACAAGGGGTTGAAAGGCACTGAGACAGGACATTTTGGTCATTTCTCAAAGTCATAAGACATCAACCCCCTTTGACCATAGCATAGGTCCCGCAAGTCATTCATCGAGTCTGTCATTAACTTTCATCGCATACCCATATCTATTTATGTAACTAGGATTCCCTTGATTACTCCACGATGAGTTATAAAGTATTGTCTCTTCGAATTATTCCATTCGTCGTGTATTTGATTTGCCTTATACATCTTAAGAGTAGTCAGAAAAGCAGTCCATTGATACGGAGATCATTGAGCGCATCGAATGGATCTGTGGGTGATCCCCTCATTATGGGACTTTCAGGTCAAGCACTGGGCTTTCGGGGTCGATCGGGTGCATGGTATTCCGTTATCAGCTCTCAAAGTCTTCAATGGAATATGCGACTTCAGTCATACGAAAACTGTCCCAAATACGGCAACAACTTCGTTTCCGGATTCGGTCTGACGTTATATAAAAACAGAAAACCAACCAAGCGAATCGACGTGAACGTTATCAATCCTTACGGTGTCTTTCCATTGGAGTCAAGCTGTGGTGGTCTAAAACAGACACATTGTTTAGCCTCAGGCTCATTGGAAGTCTCTATTGATCAGAAGAGATACGTTGTTGGCGGAGATTATCGATTTGAAGATGGTTCTGGTCGAGTGATTGTGTTTAACACAAACTATAACTGTAAGCGTAGTTGGCAGACATCCAACGCTGGACAGCAGTCTGAAACCTCAGGCCCTAGTGATGAAGCAAGCCCTATCAATACTCAAAATAAAGATGATCTTAGTAGTAGTCGACGTCTCGATGATCTCGACGAGAATGCGGATGCCTTGTCGTACCTCGAGAGTTTAGGAGGTTCAATGATTAATGAGAACGCTTGCAAGGAGTGGATCCAGGAGCGAAGGAAATGGAACGATTTATTCGAACAGCCTGGACGTCATGTGACTATTGTTATTCAAACCGAGAGTATCTCATTGCATTTGGAGTACAAGCAACAACATCAACCATGTACGGCTCATTCCATAGATGCATGGATCGTTTCTATTAGTCCATCGCTTTTGGAGGAACCCTGGGAGGGTGTACTTGGTGAAACAAAAGATCTATCATACACAACTCAGAAAAAAGAGCAAGAAATAATTGATCGTGCTGTATTAAAGTTCTCGAAAGACAAAGCATACGAAGCGTCAGCCCCTAATTCATTCCGATGCAAAGCTTGTATTACAAAATAAAGTTTAAAAAACTATTGAATACAATGAAATGTCCAATTAGCAAAAGATCCTCAAAATTTGTTGACGTCGTTTACCACGAAGTTACACATCCAATGATAAGTTTTGAAAGATTACAGGATAATAACTTATGGAGAGTATTCCGAGGTAGACTCCATGACAACCAATATTTTTTTCTTACACTCATTGCAGAGATTATCCCCAAAGCCTGGGGGTACAGAAATATGTATAGGTTGCAGAATTCTTTTCATATCCCATATGGGCGGCATCCAATTCTGGGTGATTACTTTCGCACATGGGAGTTTTGAAGTTCCAACTTAGGAGTGTTGAGTTGAATGTATAACATCATCATGGCCCTAGTTCGTGATCCTTCCAATAATCACTATGGTTCTCTACATGTGTTCTAAGACTATCGTTAGGAATTACATCAGCTTTCAACAGTAGATGCTGTTTGAAGAATAGATTGCTTTCGCAAGGCCAAGGCATCATCCACAAATGAATACTTATAGTTTGTTGACATATCCATGGAAAGTAAACAAAAATTTGGAAGTTTTTAAGATGTCTTGAACTAATTCAGAGATAAAATCCTTTTGCATGTGAATAAAAAGCGAATGTCTTCTTTTAGCAATTGGGTTAAACTTTCAGTTGAAGTTATTTTGACCATTATTGGATCCTACTTATTTCCACCCATAAAATTAGACTTGAAAAAATAAAGTACAGGCATAGTTTCTTTTTTTTAATGCTGAGTAACCCACTACTCTATTCTTATTTCATTTTCATGCGTTTTGGGTAATAGTCTCATTGAAGTTATATTTTTTTGATTTTGGAATCATTTCTAAATGTAATTTGCTTTCATGGCTACATTTCATGCATTTTCAATGAGTGTTAAGGTTGCTAATATGTATGTTGAGAATTCCAGTGTACAGTAGGATTTATTTGCTTTATCCTTAATGAAAAAGGTTGTTTAAATGTTAATTCCGATTTTCTATGCTGATGATGTGTTGCTAGACATGATCCGAGATTAGGCACGTTCAAAATGCCTTTTGTAAGCGGTCATTTCGGTATGGATGTTAAGTGACAAACACAGTAGATAAGAGAAAATAAAGTGTCCAATCGGAGTTTCATCTTAAGTCTTCGTAATTTTGATAGAAAGACAATTAAACAATATATCCCGCCTATCTATTCTCCGTGTGCAAATTCTGTCCGCTCCAAATTCTGTACCATCCACGGCGCCCTGACGAAACCATATGAAGTTGGCATGAATTCCAAATTTATAATATTACTACTTGAAACTATGGACAGCAAGGACGCAAGAATATCAAACGATGGTTCTGTAAATACAACCTACGATCCTGAAACAATGGCTCAAAGCAAGCACGAGCATTTGCCTCGAAGAACAAGCTGGGAGGATGGTACTAAATCTGGAGACGAGGATGGTCACGAAGGTACTACAACACGAAGAGCATCGTTTCTTCGGAAAGTTTCAACTCATATGGAAAGAAAGTCGCATAAAGATCGAAATCATTCTCAAAAATCTAAGACGAGCAAGACAGGAGAACTAACGGGATCAGATGTTGTTCGGATCAATAATAACATATCCCTACAGATGTCGCATCACACATCCAGACATTCGACATATCATGACGGAGATGAAGACTCAGATATGGATGACGTTGACTCATTTTGTGATGAAAGTGTTGAAGC
>CAAAJI010000145.1:7558-18258 GCA_900642245.1 Fragilaria radians | reverse complement strand
CTAACCATGGCATGATCCTAGTTGATACGAAATACGAATTTGGGAAGGATGCCGAAACAGGGAAAATTCTCCTTATTGATGAGGTTCATACTCCTGATTCCTCCCGTTGGTGGCTATCGAAAAACTATGAACAGAACTTTTCTGTGGGGGAAGAACCAGATAACATTGATAAGGAATTTCTTCGATTATGGTATAGGGAAAACTGCGATCCATACAAAGATGTTACTATTCCAGAAGCCCCTCGAGAATTAGTGATGGAACTGGCACGACGTTACATCACCCTATACGAAATCATTACTTGGAAGGAATTTGACTTTCTTGCAGAAGGTGAGGAGGAAATTTCGAAAATTATTGATAAGTATTTAGACTAGAGTTTTCAAATACCTTGTTTAGTTTATCCTTCTTTGTTATAGCTATACGAATGGCCTCTATTGGTTGACTTTTCTAGGAGTGCTGACAAAAAGTCAATCACATTAATTGTGGCAAGTTACTCTACCTCCAACAACCCGCAATGTGGATGTTAACACCAGGAGTACACCCTAGTGATTGAATACCTCCATGACTGTTGACTTAAAATCCATGTAAGCTCATGGATAAGATAAGTGTAGTCTTCTGGGGAGATTCTCATTTGATTTTCCTTTTGGGAATTAATTCAATTTGACACTCTATAAAAAGAACCATTTTGCTGCAGAGCGTTTGTTACAAATATAAGGCATTTAAAAGATGGACAAATTGTAATGTTGAAAGCCATTTGCTACACTTTGTTGTGATTGTTTACATATAGCTAC
Source organism: Fragilaria radians (assembly GCA_900642245.1). Taxonomy (NCBI): domain Eukaryota; phylum Bacillariophyta; class Fragilariophyceae; order Fragilariales; family Fragilariaceae; genus Fragilaria; species Fragilaria radians. The sequence goes on along the minus strand of CAAAJI010000145.1, from coordinate 17,470 downwards.
TTGATTTTATCTGGCCTGTATCAATCAAAATTGGCTTCTGCACAAAGTCTGATGGATGCAAGAACTCATCTAGGTAATTTGCATGTACCAAAAAGAACTCTTCCTAGGCAAACCTTGGAAGAGATGATCATCAGAAAAAAAGACGAGAAGAGCTAACATGGTTGCCTTTTAGTGTATTTGTAAACTGGAGGTATTACTCTCATTGCTCCCGAATTGTTAACCTTTTGTGGCCGGATGGCGATTCCATTAGTGGATTCAAACCGAACGGTTTTCCATCACTTCATACGCTGTGAAGCGGTGTGTCAAGGTTTTCATTAATACCTGCAGCTTAAAGTAGGATTTTGTGATCTGCAGCTTGTTGGTGCAATAAATCAAGAATCTTGCCATAGATGTCATTCATTCACTCTGCACTGCCGCGGTCCAAATTCATTTACAGATCGAATTTCCGATACAGCTCATTTTAACTTAAGTCAATAGGTGTGTTCCCATTTACTGCTCTAATAAATATTGCCTAATTTGATATCTATGAATTACTTTTATTCTCGATTTTTGTCATGTCATTTTTCTCTTGAGATGCTTTCAAATCAATGGATTCATATATATTTCTATGCAAAAGTTTTCTTATTATCCGCAGTGAGGACTTCACTTCATCTACATTTGTATTAGCATAATCTTAAACCTTTCACCATTGATGCAAGTAAAGCATTTCTCAACGAATTCTTCCTCAGGGATCTGATTGTACCTTAAAAATACCAATGTGGATGTGAAACTTCTGTCATTTAAATGTTGACATCAGTTTGCCCTCCATGGGCTGCATCCTTCCATGATTTTCAAACCGCCTCTTATTCGTCCAAAACCTTCAACTTTTTTTTCATGCTCTAAAACTCTTTTGTTTTTGCTTATATTAGGTGTCTTCCATTTTAGACTGTTTTTCCACAATTTGTTGGCTGTGCGCATCAAATTTGTTTCCATCTACATTCTTCTTCTTTAATTATCTTTTCAATAACAGTCTTTTATGCTCCTCCATTCATATCCACAGTTCAGAGCTTTTCCTATTGTTAATTGGTCCACTCCCTTTGCTTCTCTTGTTTCTTTCTTTTTTATAATACATCCAGGTCAAGTTCCTTTCACTTCATATTTTCATCAGAGCAATTAAGTTTAATTATCTATATTTGCCTTTTGCTTTTGATTTTGCCGTCAAATTTCTTTATTGATCATTCCCACCATTTTATCTTATATTTTGTGACAACCTTTTGGTTTTGATGTCAGAGAATCAAAAAGTATCGATTGGAAGGATCTTTCAATTTGACCTTTATGCTTCCCAAGGTGTGGCAATGCCTCACTACACTATGCCGTGTTGATCTGAAGTATGTAAGCTCGTCAATATCTATTATTACCTCCTTGAATCTCGAGAGTCAGAACACAACAGTTGATGATTCCTGAGTAAAGAAGTTCAAAAGAAGTAAGGATGAGCACAGCAAGTTGTTTCAAAACTGAAAGCAGCACCAAACAATAATATTCGGCTAGCATTAAAAATGCTACTGACCTCCCCTTAAGTTGGAAGTTGCTTTCTGAATAAAAATATTTAAACAAGATATCCTAAGCCATTTTTGCATCTTCTTCAGGAAATAAATTACTATTCACTGCCATTGCACATCAAAGATTATATTCACAGGCAATGAGTAGTTCAGCATTCACGAGATATTTTAATTTTTGTAGCACGGTTTTGGCCTAGCCGAAAAATCTTTGACCAACACTCCCATCCCTTTGAATAACAACAGAGCTTCCAAAACAATATGATCCTGATTTCCATGCATCCCTCATACCCTCTTGAGTAGCAGAATTTAGGCCCAAAGATTATTAAAATAATTTGTTCAATGCTCAAATGAGGTAGTAAATGTAATGTTTATGAAAAGAGAAAGATATTGAAATTTGATACTGTGAGAACAAGAGTTCCTGAATTAAAGGTTTCTAACAATTATTGTCAATTACAACTACTTTTGTTCTTTAAGGTAGTCTTTTCCTGCTAGATTTCTTGTTACCACCAAGATGGTACATTTTTATGTTTATCCTGTTACCACAATAATTTTCTTGACTCCAAATACGTGAGTGAGATTTCTGATAAAAAGCATGGGATTTTACCAGTAGTGGTATGAACAAAAGGCTCTATAGAGTTCTCCCTGACTTTAGTAACCTTATATGGTACTTTATATACAGGTTACTAAAGTGAAATTGTTACTAAACTGATTTATATTAACCTTTGTATACTATACAATGGGCAACAGTAAACAATTAAACAAATAAATTGTATACCGTATACAAAAACCATTATATTCATCCAAAAATACCCCGCCATTTCCCGCCCGTTTGACACATTAAGAATGGAGCAATTGGTATCTTTCAAGAGTCGTCGCGTAAAAGTTGAAGCCAATGGAGAATTGCTATAATTTGACCCCATTAATGTTATAGTTTTAAGCCCCAACAAGACGAAAATCTTGGTCTGGCGTAGAGGTTACTAAATCACGAAATGTTACTATAGTTATGAGGTTAATAAAGTCAGGAAGAACTCTGTATCAATATTCTGTGACGCAATTGTGAGGATTTATGATCGGTGATGTTTTTGTTGGACTTTCATTTTGTTATCCGTGACAACACGGTTTTTCAGTTCCCGAAAAACGTACTTTGATTCCGATGGAACCATTTAATTCCTCCAATCAAAATCATCCCACAAGCGGAGAATCTGATTCCTCTTAAGGAAATTGTCTTGCTATTCTATGAAATCGAATAAGACTTTTTACATATAAGCTTTATGGCAAGCATATTGTCAAAAGTTGATGGCAAGCGAACTCGTAGAACGATTGGCATTTAATAATGTCAATTTCCACCCACAAAAAGGAAAGCTGCCATAAATGCATCGAATAAACAATCGTTCCTTACATTATCTAGAAGGGAGAAGTAGTCCTATTTCTTGGCTGCCCCAATCATCTGACGATCCTTCAACATTTATTGAACTATTATCTTCATTTTATCCACAGGCGGTGGATTTTACGCATTTTCCAATTTTCAAAACGTATCCTTCCTCAGAATTTCTCGTAAGACCTGAAAGTAATGGGACGACTGCTGTCGAGGAGAAGAACATGCAAAATGCACTGAAAATGATGACTCTAGAAGAAGGCCGTGTCTACGACTATTTCTGGACCATGTCTTCGCTGCATAAAAATCTTGAAGCTAAGAAATATTACGACAACAATTCTGCACAACTGTATCGGCGCAGAAAGTTTTGGATGCAAGAAGTTTTGAAGATATTCGAGCTAAAACAAAGGCAATCATTTCCTCTCCAAAGAGTAGATATTGCAAATTCTACTACTGGTCTTTCCATCGGTGAGATGAGCACTGAAGATACCGCATGCATCACTCAACCTACTGATGCGCATGCGCTTTCGATACTGGCGGAAACCTGCGTTGAGCGTCGCCAAAAGAAAACACCATATTTCGATGCTTCGATTTTAAGTGATCCCATTGAGCTGTCATCCAAAATCTCAACTACATATAGGGAACAAATTGGAGCCAAATCTTTTCCAGATAAGCTGTATCAAATCCTGGCTGACGGTGGCAGAGAAGGGAACGAAGAAAGCGTATCATTCCTTCCTCATGGACGCGCATTCATCATGTAAGTTTCAATTTGGCGTGGGCTCGTTCCTTTTCATTGACTCATTGTGTCAAGCAGTCAAAATACAGTAGAATTTTCTAAAAGCATTATGCCAAAATATTTCAAGCATAATCGACTGAATAGTTTTCGACGACAGCTCAGCTTATATGGATTTGCACGCATCAATTCTGGTCCAGATACTGGAGGTTACTACCATGAATTATTTCTTAGAGGACGACCTGCGCTTGTCTCTTGCATTCGCCGTGTTGGAGTTGTGAAAGCTGTTCCACGAGTTCGAGGGGTCAAGCCTCGTGGATCAACTGTTGATCCTGATTTCTACACTATGCCTGAAATAAATGGCGCTATATGGCCGCCACCTTGAATATCCGTAACGGCGTCTGTAAGGCATATTAATCCTCTAAAACAATGTGGCTAAATCGAAACATTTATTATTCACTGTTGCTGTGAACACAGCAAGGAAACTTTTCAAGGATATAATGATATCCCCTATTTGTTTTCCTTACTGATAATGCCTAGACCACTGTCGTAGGTACTGCTTTGTACATGCTTGGAAAGTTGCTTAAAAACAAGAATCATTTTGCGGACATAAAATCCACGAAACTTAGAATGAAAAACAATTATCCTCTTGCTCTCGTTCTTAATCGTTAGATGTTATTTGAGACATATACTAAGTAGTCATAGCTAAAAACACTGTTACGAAACATTCATGATGTTGGGATTCCCAATATCTCTTTTTCTTATTACTTGATGTTTTGCGTGCTAAATGATTCAAAGTTTTGGAAAGACTAAGCAGCAATAAAATAGCTGACCTTAAAGCAACAATTTTTTTCTCATGTCCACTTGTATTATGGGATCACTATAAATGTCTCCTCCTTTAGGCCTACAAAACATATAGAAGGATATTTTCCACGTCAATGATTTTGGCTTTGAAATTCGAAACTATTATCCCTGCCATCAAGATTTGATACGTTACCTAATTGACAGGACAACAGGTTGAAAACTATGCCTGACAATTGGGAAAAACCTCAATGGATTTTTTGATTTTAAGTCATCTTATTCAAACTTATCTTGCTTTTCACAACTCCTGTCTTTTCAAGTTTTACTCTCCAAAAATCGGATTTCACTATTCAAGGGCCATCAATAAAGGCTTTAAGTCTGCTGTAACAAAATGATGACTTGCTTTCAAACATACGTTTTCTCAATGGATTTCTTGGCCTGAGAATTCAAACCTAGCTATTGAGCTTGAAATCATCTACTCTCTTCTCATCTGTACCATCACATTTCATCATATATAGACCTTGATTTTCACATCTATTAAATCAAAAATTAATGTGGTGACTTCTTCGGTTGATAAACACTTCGTTTTTAGACGGTAACTCCAACACTAGTCTGTGCAATCATCAGCAACTGTATGCCCAGAAAAGAAAGAAGCGATAAGTCCATATTTTTGGACTAGAAATATTACGATTTTTTAACCTTTTGAGAATTGCATTCTCAATGGGGAAAGCCATTGTTTCATTATCTAAGTCAGTTGCCAAACGTCAAGCATGCAACACTAGAACCCGAAAAGGTAATTTCCATGTTTGAACTCTTGCTCAGTAGAGCAGCCTATAACTTGAGTGTTAAAAAACGTGCGCAAATAATTTTCCTATGCTCAATGTCTTGAATGATAAAAGTATACCTCACAATTGATCTGAGGCGACCATCACAACATGAAATCATGAACCTATAGCCACATGGATGAAGTCGAAAACTACAAAAGGTGCTATATGATGTGTCCTTTCCCACGTCCTGACGTATTTGTCGGAATTTTGAAAATAGAGTATCATTGAGTTCTTATTTACTGTCGTAATATTGGATTCTAATTAACTAGCACGACGGTTAAAACATTATCGATTCGGGTTGCGATCCATTCTTCACTTGTTCTGTACTTCGAATCTCTTGTTACAGTTGTTCCCGTTGGAAGCGAATAATGGTCGTCGATTACCCAATTCTTAGAAGAAGAGCGCCGAGAGGTGTCGAGGTAGATGAACCTGATATGACTCCGCGGAATGTTTTACCCCCCAGACCGAATCGATGGCGTTGGAGAGTGTCTCGTATATACTGTGCATTGAGCTTAATAGTTGCAGTGCTGGCTGTAATCTTAGGATCTTCCTCCAAGGAAGCTCAGCCTACCATTCCTCTACCACCAATTCCAAAGAAGAGTGCGAGGAAATTTTTAAAATACTTGTTTCCAAAGCGACATGAATCACACGGCTTACAAAACCCTCGAAAGAAGCTCCCACGGTGGTTACGATGGATCCTTCCAAAGGAGGAAGAGCCTGTCGTGATAGAAATACCTCAGACAAAAGCATGGATGATAGATCCCGCATTCTCTCAACCGCAACCCCTCACAGCGTTGCTTGATAAAGTCCTTACGTCTACCCCCAGATTGTTGTCCATTGCTAACCTATTGTTAAGTATTACCTACTTGGTGCACACAGCAGTGGCAAATTTATTCTTGGATCTTCCCTCTCTATCGCGAGAATCTTGGGGAGGTCGTGAACGTCTGGGAGGGTTTTTGGTTTTTAAGCTACTGCTTGTCTCCGCTGTTCTCGCCCCAGACACCCTCGATTTATTGATTTTGTTATCTTGGTACACACTTCTGTCGTTCCTCCGTTCTTTAGCTGGTCTTGCTGCTGCTACAACTTCCCACACGTCACAGTCGGGTCAGCCACCTAGACCAGGTGTTTTCAACTTATTGGTTCTCATTCTTATCTCAGATATTGTTTCAGCATCTGTCTGTGTCGCTCTCTTCCACGGAGCAGGATGGAGCATGGTACTTCTCTTGACCTGCGATTGCGCTCTTCTTGCGTTCGATGCTATATCGCATATCCTACGTCACTGCATTCAGACCTTAGATCTTTCACATTCAGAACAGATTTCCGAGCTCGAGGCAACTCAAGTTTCCATGCATAGTCGAGTGCGAGAACACCAACAACGATCAAAGATGCAGTCTAAAAATGTTTCAAATGCTGAAACCGATGATCAAAATGATAGTGACCACCCCTCTAAGAACGAAAAAGATCTTATTCTTGGTGAAGCGGAGTTGTTGGAGACATCACGTCGATTGGACCAAGCGTATGGAAATGATGGAGTCACTTCACAATCGTCGACTCAACATTTTGGAAACCACTGTTTTTGGCTTACAGCTAGTCGCATATTTCTTAACCGTCGTTCACTTTTTGCACATTTGGAGTTTACATGGACTGCAATTCACTCTGATTGACGGAGTTTTGGCGCTTCACCTTCATTCTGCGATATCTGGCGCATGCAAAAAAATTTCGGAGCGTCGAAACTTGAATCGTATAGCACGTGACTTAGATATCACCTTTGAAGATGCCACAGAAATTGAACTTTCCAAGTCGGTGGATAATATTTGTTGTATATGCCTAGGAACAATGACAACCGGTAGTGTTAAGAAAGTTGGTTGTGGACATCTCTATCATACGCACTGTCTTCGTGAAATTGTCGAGAGGGCTAGATGCATGGAGGCTGCCAAGTGTCCGCTCTGTAGATCATCTGTTTTAACAGGAGAACCACCAGATGCTCCTTCATCAGATGATAACGGAATTGGTATCAACAACGTTCTCGGAGGCGGCGAACATGCTCTGTTTAGATTTTCAACAGAAGGAATACTACCTGCATGGCTACCAATGCCATCAGTATCTTTTGAAGTTGTGAGACGCCCACCGATGGAGAATGTCGTTATTGCCCCGAACCCAATTAATAGTGCCGCAAATCAAATAACGACTCTTGCAAGGAATGCGGAGCCTGTGAATCCTGTACCGCCACCAACCCCATCAGCACTGGGTGATTCGCCTTCGTTTTTTCGTCGACTATTAAGAATCGCTGGCTTATTTCCTATGTCAGCAGAAGAAGAAGCATCCGCTTTGGAGCAGCTAGTGGACATGTTCCCGCAATACGACCGTGCAGATTTGTTGCGAGAATTGAGACTACGAGGAGTTGCAGAGGGTGTGGTGGAATCTATACTCATGGGCGTTTTTCAAGGGACACAACGTGGTCCAGTAGAAGAGCAGAGAGATTCTGGAAGTGATTTTGTTGAACCACATTCGGAACTGACGCAAAACACATAAGCACTACGGTTTAAGTCGAATAAAATCCCACACATACTGGCACTTTCTTAAGGTTTAATTCTAGATGACATAATTTTAATGATATGCGCACCATTTGATAATGACTTGTCTGTCACTTTTATTGAAGTGGTGTAGCTTATTTTATCTCAAGGAGAAAAGGAAAGGATTGTTCGAAAGGATTTTTAGGCTGTACAATCACAATCTAGGTTGGATAGTCTTAGCCAAAGTGGATTGTTTTGACAGTACAAATCACCAAAAAGTACAGGAAATAAATACAGTACTGCAAATCCACCATGAGTTCCCCAAATGATTAGATATATGTTCCACATACAGACCAAAGCCAGTTTTCCAATTGTAGAATGAATTCCAGGTCATAGAATTTTTTCTGGTTAATATTTTATCGTATCTGGAGGTTTTGACACTGCTGTGTCCATACTACCCTTCTTTTGAGTACAAGGCTACTTTATTTATGAGGGGCAAAGCTTTATGGCGTTTTATTTTCGTGAGTCCATTGTGAGTATGGCAATTAAACCATCAACAAGAATTGTTCTCTGTCAAATGCCTACAAACATTCCATACCTTTGCTGTTTAATAAAAAACAGATTAGGTGGTCCTAGAGCCATTTTGATCAATCCGGTCAAAGTGATGCTGGCTGGTTCATTAAAATACTGAAAAAAGATAAAGTTATTGATATGATATCCAAAATAAGATGCAGGAGAATAAGACACGGCGATTTGGGTTTATGTAAAGAAAGTTCAGAGTGATAAACTTGATACCATCATAAAAGGGAGTAGCAAATAGGGGAGATTGCAATCAACAACAAAAAAATATGCTTGTTGGGGGGCAGTCTAAGCAATTTGTAGAGTGGAGGTGCTGATCATGACCCTGCAGTGATGAAAGACATCTCTGCAAGTGCATCCCTGTCTCCATTACTACAAATTCTATTTGATTTGTGGCGGGAGTACATTGATGGAATTGGAGGGAGAAAGACTGCAAGGAATTTCTCTTTTTCTGAGCAGGGTCATGTGTAGCATAAGCTTCACTGCCGCAAAATTTTGGGGGATAAGATTTGTGGGCTCATTCGACATTGCTTTACAGCCAACTCTGCAATCAATCAAATCTACAATGTCTATGGGCAGCAAACAAGTGTTACAGATATCATGAATGGGGTGAAACGAGATGGTGGGAATTTGAATCCTAATTTACAATTTTAAATCGGTAATCTAAGATGAAAAGTCAGGATTATAGGGCCAATTTTCCCGTCAAACTTGCATCCTGAAAGTTTGATTTTTTGCTGCACGCGGCACATGATCCCTGTTGGTAAATGTCATTAGATGTTGAAATTCGAAAATTTTCACGTTTCATTTTATATATTTTAATGTAATACCAGACAGTCTATGTTGCTGATACGCACGGGGGGAACATACCACGGTCTATTGGGTTGTATAAAAGTCATGTATAAGCAGAAAAACAGAAATGCACGATTGCCTTACTTATAAAACTGTTATCAAAGTTTTCATACCATCCGTTGGTACATCTCGGATTGCGTGCAAATTCTAAACCCCGACTTAAAACTCCATTTCGTAGTGTAACGGTGCTAGTGCTATCCTCCTCAGGACCCTCTACTCAAGCGACTTAGTTTCACATAGAATGATGAGTGACCAAGGACAAGAAGAAAGATCAAATCTCACTCCTCTCGCCGCCTACCGTAGGAATGAAACTATGCCAAGTAGCAGGGCAAGCTTTTCGTTTGCGCCATTGGAACGAGTGCGGTCCGTTGGAAATAGTCTAATCCTGCCATACGAAAGGTTTCGTAATTCCTCTACTACGGTTCTCAATGATAATTTTGCTCAGAACTGGGCAAGTGGAACTTTCACGACTAGCGTAGATGACTTTCCTCTAAGTTCTAGTTCTTCCTCACTTCAAGTATCATCAATTCCACTTCAGTCCCATCCATCATTTGGTTCAGATGCACAGCAAAGTGTGATGGAAATGAATAATTCAACCCAAATACCAGCAGCCTCAGATGACGACTCAATATCAGGTATCATTCATGACTATGCACGAGTCTTTAACTGGGAAATAGTTTTGCAACTCTGTAATACG
>CAAAJI010000144.1:96412-137714 GCA_900642245.1 Fragilaria radians | reverse complement strand
ATCTCTTAGCCTTAGTAATTTATTATAGTATTATTAGACTGTATTGCTTACAACCTATAGTGTTAGGTATTATCTTAATGGACTTAACTCAAGGTATGTCAAAAGGTCTGCACTAGATTGTCAAAATAGGTAAAGAAGACTGCAAGAATTATTTTTGCAGATTGCGCCTCATTTCCTTTTGCCGACACATTTTTATCTTCTGGTACTTTGGAGTAGTGTTATTATAATTTCCTTATATGGGTTACTCATATAAGGAATGACTATTTGTATTGTTGTAGGGAATGAGATAGCTTTTTCCTCCTAGTTGAATTGGTACATTGATAATGATACAATGAAACATTCCATGAGTTTTTTTATTTTCTTCTTTCAAGAAAATATATATATATAGATAAATCTCTTGGGAAATTTTCTTCTTCCACATTTCCAAAAAAAGCAATGTAATATTTAATGTTTGTTACTCTTGAAGAGGTATTGAAATAATTTTCCATTTTATAATAACTATACATTGATACCACAACAACAACAACAACAACAACGATCAAAACTGAAACGAAAATGACATGGCTTCCCCCCCCTCCATTCATGTTTCTGTAACATGACAACAACAAGGAAGGACAACAATCTTCTTGGTAATGAAACATTATACCTATGAAGAAATTAGATACAAAACGAAACGGAACGTTTCCAATTTACTTGTTTGTTTGGGAGGTAATCGATAATATCAATATGCAAACGTTATAATTTCGTTGTGTTACAAGACGTTCTCGAAATACGAAAAACGAAACTACATAACAGTAGAGTAAATAGTGAACAAGAGTTCGTAAACGTAGTTCTTATATATATATGGATGTACAACATGAAAAAATATCTGGAAATCCCATGCCAAAAAGGGAATGATTACGATGATGATGAGAAGGCGAAGATGATTGGACAATGATGAGGTTGTTGTTGTTGTCGTTACGAAACGATAATAAATGTACGATATTATTTTCTGAGACAACATCTATTCTTTTTTTTCTTTTTGTATATATGTGTGTGTGTGTTTCATAAAACGAAAAGAACGAGTTGGTTTGTCATGGATCATTCATCTTCTTGTTGTTGTTGTGGTTGTTGTCATTTCTTGTCATGATTTGTTCTAACGAATTATTGTTTTGTTGGTATATCGTTGTTGTTCTATATATATATATATATATAATAATAATAATAATAATAACCCTTGATTTGATAGACATCCTTCATCTCGCGTGTTTGGAACAATCATGACAAAGTCATTTGTAGTATTTATAAGGATGATGATTATTATAATAATAAAATATATCGAATCGATTATGATTGAATTTGTTTCATCCCTTTTGGATTGATTTGTCATTCCAAATTCTAATGGATGATTCCAACCAAGGAAGTGTATGACTATTCCATTTTTGTATACGTATTATTTTAGTATTATTTCATAATCTATCATGTCCATGATTTTGTAAATTGTCATCCTTTAGATTGTAGTCGTTTCACGATTTCATATGCGTTTGGATTGTAGTCAACAAGTAATGTCATGATATACTCTTGTCGTCGTCGTCGTTGTCATTGTCGTCTTTGACATTGTCATGATTACTTTATCGTACAACCAATTGAGAATCATGAGACCTTACATCGTGGATTGCATCTTTTTGCCAAGAGATGACATTTTGTGTGTACCAAATAATGACAACGATCAAACATACACACCCACGCACACCTACAGAACAGACAAGATTGTTTCTTGGAATTGTCCCAAATCTTGAGAGAGATCACGGTAAGGTATCTGTCGTTGCATGTTGACTGTTGTTGTTGTTGACTGTAACGACGGAATATCATGATATCAAAATATATGACCTACTTCCTTTTGTACCTGTTGTTGAGAACACAATTCCTGTTATCCAAACGGATGTTTTATCATCGTCATTATTACCATTTACAAAGAGAATTGACTCAACTGCAGAGGAGGACAGCAAGGGGACCATTTGGAAATTTATCCATCCAACAGCATAGTAAGTTTACGAAAGGTACGTATGGTATGAGCAAGGGTAACAAAAACAATATCAACAACAGACAAAGACGATGATAATGATGATGATGATGATGATGATGATGATGATGATGATGATGATACAGAAGTAGAAGAAGACACTGAAATGGTCTTGTTGTTGTTGTTGTTGTTATGGATGCTTGCTCCTATTTGTCGTTCATGGGCACATACGTCCATTATTACCTTTCGTCATGTTGGTAAAATCATTTTCACGGATATCAGTGATGGGTATATACATAAATATGTGTAGGTGCAATAGACAGAATACTAAATCCTACTACAATGCCCAAGGAAAATGAAAAATATATATATATACGTATAATATATATATATTCCCATTGCAGAGAGGGGTCAAAAAATTACCCCTTTTTAGCGATATTTCAGTAAGTCATGAATGAATGAGGACTTTCACATACAGCATCCACATCCAAGCATCAACATCCAAATCCAAGGAACTCAGGGGTCAATGTAAATGAATCTTCAATCAGAGGTATTTGATATATCAAATGACAAATGCATCACGGAAAAGAAAAAGTAAAAATGGGCAGCAAACTGAAAGTACAGATCAGTCAAATATACAAGGCAAAGTTGACACGGATTGTACCCATATTACATAATGAGGAGTGGTAGACCAAGTAGAATACAAAAGAAATACAAAAGGATCTAATTAAAGACTATGACTTCACCCAAGTTGACAATCAGGAATGGTGTGATGAAAATGATACAGAAAAAAGGTTTGAATTCGATAGGTTAATGATACAATTCTTCAAATGTGTATTCAAATAGTTCTCACTGTGACAAGGGTCTTAGAAAATTCCCAGTGTAGGCAAGGGAAGCAATCATTGCAGAAATGAAACACTTACATGTTGACATGAATGTCGTCAAGCTAGTAAAAAAGTCATTGTTGTCAAATCAGGAACTCATGGGGGTACTGAATACAATTACATTCATTCAACTGTAGCAATGTGGTTGCCTAGAAGCAAGCACCTGTGCAGACAGTAGGCCACAAAACATCCACAGTTAGCATTCTTAAGCCTATGGATAGAGCCTTAATTCAACAGAAATAGGTTAATTTCATCCATTTCTACTTGCCCAAGGTAACTTCATTAAGTCTAGAACTTCATCTACTAGGTAATATCCGTCTTGTATTGAGTCTATAGTTGAATAGAAGTGGCTTATATATACCTACAAAAAGGGGAGTCACCCAAAATTCAAAGGAAGCTGGCCAAGGACTTAGAAGGTCAATAAGGATAAGAAATAAACAACCTGGTGATCACGTTAGAAGACCAGAATGACAACAAGATCTATCTCATCCAAAGACACAAAGATGCCCAAAATTATCAAGTCAGCGTCATCTACTGAGAAGGAAAAGTTAGATATACTCTGCAGCCCCAAGATAGATAATCCTATGGTCATCAAAAGTCATGAAGACAATCATTGTAGAAAGAGTGAATTGTCATCTAAAGCATCATTTTGGGGATCTCCAGACATATCATCAGGAATTGAAAATCTTTTTGAAGTGATGGGCATATACAATAAGTCTAAGTCATTGATCATCTCTATGAACCTCTGTAGTATGGAGAACATGATCCAGTTATCTAGTTTGGACTTACATGAGTTTGGAAATGTGTTTTCACGTCAAGATCTACGAGATTCTGTTTTCCAAGATTTTATATTAAAAGTAATATGCTTGGGAAAGTGTTTTAAGATGCGAATGGAAGAAAAATCTGGTTTGGATGAACATGCAAATGTAGCCAAGAAGCTAATCCCGTCGACATTTGAAGATGAAACCAATCTTCTAGATTAGATCCAAGAAGCATATAGCAAGCGTTAGCAAAGCATCTTCACCAAGTGTCCTCTCAGAAGACACAGAGATCTCAATGACTTCAGGGAAATCGAATACACTTGATTTCTACCCCAAGCATTTAAATCACGCGTTTATGCTAAAACCAGTTTTTGAAGGCTATAGAAATGACATAAAGAAGACTTATGAAGAAGAGCAATACCCTTTAGTTGTAGATGAACAACAAATGCCAGATCATCCAAGCACTTCAATGCAGATGGTTAAGGGGAGGTCACAAGCTATATCAACTGCAAATGATGAGAGACGTCAAGTTCTACCTTCAAGAGTCATTTGGGATGGAAGCATAGACCGTTTTGAACATTTTAGAAATAGTGTAGAAGGACATCATGGGCAAATTGGTGCAGTTCACCTACTTGATACTGATTTTCATACTGCCTGCTTAGAAAAAGGGGTAGACTGATTTGCTGATTTCATGGATGAAGTACCGTCAGCATCTCCAATAAAGAAAGATGCACACACAATGTTTGGCGCACTACTCAGTGCTTGTCAAGGTGGAGTAGGATGTAAGATTTTGATGGACCTAAATGGTATCCGGACATGGCATCAGTTGGTTAATCAATATGAGACTGATGGCAATAGGAATGGTAACATTAAAAAGCTAGAAAATGTCATTACAACATTCTTTCATCGCCATTGTAAAAGGAGGATTGTTTAAATGGATACAAGACTATGAAGATGCATTCACAGACCTTGTCCAAACAACTTGGAATAAGGATGATATTTACACAAATTCCTACAACATACCAACCTACCGCCCTCAACTTACCCAATGGACAATCTGTTCTGCTATTAGTACATGAAGGCATATGTAATGAAACATCAAATCACTCCTTATTATCAGAGTTTCAGTTAAGAGAATTTGGCATCTTCATAGACTCTATTTGTCATAGACACGGAGGAACACAACAAATGATTGTTAAGGACAGCAATGACAATGATATCCTTGCAATTCCTCTAGATCTTGCTGGATGTATGGTTGCTTAAATATTGTCTATGGGGTTGATGAGACTACAAAGATGAAGAGGAAGCTTCAAAAGGGATTCCAATCAAAAGTTGTAATTACTATAATTAGATTGAACTAAAGGTTTCACCGTATCATTTAAATTGATTGGCCTTTATCCATAATGGATAGCCCTAACAAATATAAATCTAAACTCAACTGAACGTGAGGGATATTTCCAATACCCTTCCTATGCCGAAACGTTCAGTCACCGTACTCTTCACCACTATCCTCCAAAACATTCGTCACGTGAACCCCTAACCCCTAACCCCTAACTCGTGAATACTTGGTAAGATACAAAAGCATTCCAACTCCAGAACGATATCTGCTCTGTAGATTCATGTCAATGAGGTCGGCCTCATCATCTGGGCGAACAATTTTGAACCTTAGAGTCCCAGGAGTTTGATACGCCCTTTTGTTAACAACTTCCTCTCCAAACTTGGCCTATAAATTGTTGATTAAATGAGGTTGAAGTATCAATATGTGATTCAACTTCACATCCTCAATTACATGACAACTCAAATAATCTGTAAGATTGTATTCAATCTTTAGATTGAACCCATTTTCCTTCAATGCAACAATTAACTCCTGGATTTGCATCTCCTTCCCGACAACCAAATAGTCATCAACGTAGATTCCGATCATTAAGATTCCATCTTGGTTCCATTTCGACAATAAACATGGATCAGATTTGTTTTCCTTGAACCTGATGGCCTTCAGCACAGAGATTAATTTCTTATAGAATTCCCTTGTACTTTGTACAAGCCCATAGATTGTTTTGGTTAGTAATAAACAAGAATTAGAATCAGAATTCATACCTTCTGGAATATTCATATAAATCTCTTCTTGTAATTCCCCATGTAGGAAAGCTGTCTCAACATCAACAATACAAGCCTTTAGATTCCAAATTAGCATTGCAACTAACATAATCCGAAAACTAACATCGTTGATTACAGGGGCAAAGCGTTCATTGAATCTATGCCGTGAATCTGGCTGTATCCGCAAGCAACTAGCCTTGCTCTGAAAATTCCGTTTCGTTTGATCTTGAAGATCCACTTACATTTAATTGTCCTTCTATTCTTAGGAATATTCTCTTTCTAAATAATTTCCCATACTTATTTCTTGCTCATCTCATCAAACTCCTTATTGATGGCCTCCCGCCACTTTTCTCTAATTTTAGGATCTTGATGATTCCATGCTTGCTCAAAGGTAGTGGGCTCTTCATTGATTACCATTCCGCTAAATAATGCAAAGTTGACCTGGTCAAGCAATATTTCCCTTCCTTGCTCGATTTGCTCCACTAATTTAGCAGCATCCGGGTTGAAACTACTCTCCAATTGACGCAACTGTCTGTACAGCTTCATCCTCTTTATGTCATCTTGATTTGTGACAGCTTGAGAAGCGTCTTGGCCCTCGTTCAACAACTGAATTTTCGACTTCATAACATCAGTCTTCATCATCATCAATAAGCTGATTCTTAACTTTTCTTCCAATCCAATCCTTATGCATTTCATTTAGCCAGATGATGTCGCTTAAATTGATGATCATCTCAGTTTCAATGTTTAGCATTCTATATGCATCATGTGCATGATGTACAGAGAAACCAACAAACATACAGGGCGTTCCTCTATTATTCAATTTGCCTTGAATTTTGTCTTTTGTAGTAACAATTCCAATTTCACCGAAAGACCTTAAACTTGCAGGGAGTCTTGGCTTGCATCCATACAGCAACTGGTAAGGACAAATCTCCTGATTCTTGATTGATGTAATATTGGAAAGAAATGTAACTGTCAATGCGCATTCTGCCCAAACTCCCGATCTGAGGTTATCCTTCAAACCAGCACTGTTTAGCATAGCTCTAATCCTCCCAAAGAAGGTTTGAAATTTTCTTTCAACTTTGACATTTTGCTGGGGAGTTCGAGGACCAGAAAATTCAAACTTGATTCCATAGCCCTTGGATTGGCATTCTTCAAACAAAGCCTTATTCTCACCGGAATCATCACACCTTATAAACGTAACATTGACTCCTGCAATCTTCAGGTCGGTTAGTAGTGTTGTTACCTTTGCGTTTAGGTCACTCTTTGCCTTCAAAAAGATGCTCCAGCAATAGTCTGTGTAATCATCTAAAATTAAGACCCAGAAGCAGGAACCACCATAACTTTTGTCCTTAATAGAGCTTATATCTAGATAAACTCTTTCACCAGGCTTGACTCCCTTCCTTCCAGTCTTGATTCACGTTCTTCTGCCTTGCTTTAGCAACGGCACAATCTTCACAGACTTTAAGATCACCCTTCAACCTCAAACCATGAATAGCCGCTGTCCTCTTAAATGATCAGAGCCACAATGCCCAATCATCTCATGAAACTTGTTGATATTGATGGAATTAACCGACTCTGTCTTGCCTTGAGCAGTATAAGCAACAGAAGATTCCTTACAGACCATCTTAATGCCTGAGATGCTCCCACTTAGGGTGTTTATAACTCTGTCAAAGGTGATAGATGCGGATCCCTTTGTCAAACAGATAGATGCCCCATTGTTGCTAAGGTTAAACCCATTCTTAATAGCCTTGTTGATACTAAAATGATCGGCACACAAATTTGGGACATACTTAACTTCATTGATGATAATATCCAAAGTAGAACCATCAAGTTGAACAACACGCCGCCCTAGACTTCCAACTTTTGTTGCCATCATGCTGTCGCCATTGCCAACTGTGATCGTTTCTGCAACGTCTCAAGTTAAACATGCCTTCAATTGACTTGCAATAATGTCCACATGCTCCACTGTCACAAATCCAAATATCATTGCTTAGCGTTCCATTCTTTGAAGTAGCAGTAAATACGACATCTTGTGACTCATAGTTTTGCCGGTTACCATTACCGTTATTGCTACTGGGATTGCTGTTTCGGGCTTCCTTCTTCTTCAATTTGAAACAATTTCTCTTGTCATGTCCGGACTTGCGACAATACGAACAAAAAATGCCACCGTTTGAGTTACGGTTATTTCCACCATTGTTAACTGCGCGATTCTTGTACTGAAATGACTTGTGTCCAATTAAACCACAATTACGACACTTTCCTTTGAACTGCCCACTGAAAAGAGCTTGTTCCTCTAAAATTTCACCTTCACTATTATTGGTTGAATTTGAATTCAATCTTTCAAAACGTAGAATTAACACTCCTCTAATTTCTTCAACTGTTAGTGGCCTATCAGTGTCACCAACTCTTCTCTCCATCATTGCAAGTTGAAGCTCATAGTCCGAAGTAAGGTTGTTTAAAATGTGAATCATAAATTGATTCTCCGAAATGCTTGATTCCATAGTTTCAAGCCTAACACGAAGGTCCTCTAGTTCTGTGATCCAAGTCTCTGGATCTTGACCTTTCTTTAATGATAGTTCTCTAAACTGTTTCTCCAATTTCACCAACGTAGGAGCAGAAACAGACTCATACTTGTTTTTGAGCCTTTCCCAAGCAGTAGCTGCATTGCCGTCTGGATGATCCTTGGTCTTGCAGCCTTTAACTAAATTAAAAGCAGTTTTACCGCTACTTGTCTTCACATCAATTGAAAGAATGAGTTCAGTAAGCGCAACTATGATTCTAGACTTTTCCTTTCCTATTTCAGACGTCACATCAAATTCTTCATCAGATCTTGGGATGGACAACTTTCCTAACAATAAATCCTTCAAACCATATCTCTTGGCTTTAGAAAGAAACTTCTCACTCCAAATGGGCCACTCATCAGCCTTTCCGCAGAAGGGGATTACTCTTATTGTATTCAAATCAGTCATATTTGACCTAAGAAATGAGTGCCAACTAAACAAGGATAAACTTGATAACACGTAGTCTCAAATAGACGCTTACTAGGTACCCACGCTTAAACGTATTGAAATATCGTCTATGGGGTTGATGAGACTACAAAGATGAAGAGGAAGCTTCAAAAGGGATTCCAATCAAAAGTTGTAATTACTAAATTAGATTGAACTGAAGGTTTCACCGTATCTTTTAAATTGATTGGCCTCAACACAATATTCTTTATCCCTAATGGATAGCCCTAACAAATATAAATCTAAACTCAACTGAACGTGAGGGATATATGGTACATTTCAAGACTAGATTACCTACTGCTGATGACATGTCTTTGCTTCAACAGTATTGCTTAACGCATGGTGATACTCCGGGAATCCGTCCTCATTCTCTGATCAGACGGCAGACACGTTTTACCAGCAGGTTATTGACACTGAGAATTACAACATTCGCTTAGATTCTACCGCTAAAAGTCTTTCACTTCACTACAATGGTCAAAAATGTCCTTTGCTGACCCATCGGTTTTGCTGATGAATAAAATAAAGGGAAAGCCTGTGCGTTTAGGGTTTCCTTCTAATACTGTCCAAAGGACTAATATTGATGACACCATCTTAGTTAATGCAGGTCCTTGCTGTAGCAAGGCTCTGCCTTGAAAGATTGATTATGAAAGATTGTCAACTTATTTTGCAGTTAGGCCACATGCTGTCATACAGCATACACTAAGACAAACGAAACAATTAGCCAAGTCTACTGTTCATTATCCTATGCGACACCATCTTAAAAGTCGGTTTCAAAAGTTAAGACAAAAGAGGATAAATGAAGTTATTGCTACAGATACTTATTTTTCTTCTACCAAGTCTATTGAAGGATTCCATTGTGCACAAGTATTCCTTTTTGGTATGACTTCCAAGATGTTATATGTAGCAAGAATGAAGACTGAGTCTGAATTTCCAGCAGAATCATTACTAAGATTAGGATTCAAGAAAACTAAGCACGACCCGGATCTACGGATGATAGATAAAACATTGCATTATGAACATTTGGCTATACATGTGGACGATAATCTTATTTGGAGCAAGGATCCCATGGCAGTAATCAAGTCCTTAGAGAATATCTCTTTATTGAAGAATTCAGGTATTCCTGAGTACTACGTGGCTGGAAATATGGAATTTCTCGGTGATGCATGGAAGAACCAAGGTTAAGGATTAGCTATTTCTGCAAGAACTTTTATTCAAAATGTAATCCCTAACTTTGAGAAGCTTTTTGGTAAAGAACTGAAACCCATCAAGACACCCATGAGCGAAGGGTATCATCCTGAAGTAGATGACACACCGTTTTGTACTGATCAAATTTCAGCTAAGAATAGATAAAAAATAGGACGCTTTGTCTGGACAATTGTTCTAGGGAGATTTGACATTGCCAATACAACATCTGCTATGAGCAGATTTAACATGTCACCAAGGGATGGACATTTGAAGGCTGTTAAGAGGATTCTAGTTTGCCTTAAGACCTTTCCAAAGGGGAGATTTAGTATTGATACAGCATATCCAGATCATTCTACTTACCCTGTTGAGGATCATCCAAATTGGAAAGATTTCTATCCAGATGCTGAAGATGAAATTCCAAATGACCTTCCCGTGTCAAAGGGACCAAAAGTCTGGATGACAGTCTATGTAGATGCAGATCATGCATATGATTTAGTAACTTTCAGGCTTGCCCTCTTCAAATTTCTTGACGTATTTCTTGTACTTGGTGGCGTCTGAAGGTTGTCCAACCCTGGTCTTCAAGTCAAATGAAATAAACTTCCCCTTTAAAATCAAATAGATTATACTGACGATAGTGAAGTCCAGCTTTTATGACCTTCCAGCAAAGTTTCCTGTGGATTCCAATGCCAGCTGCTTCACGTGTTTTAGTTCTGGTGTTAGCTCACCCAAAATTGCGGAGTTTTGTCCGACTTTGTGCTTGGCTTATTCCAAATCACTCAGGCCTAAGCCTCCACTTGAGGTCTATCAAGTGTTTATTGTCTACCTTGCAACAATCTCACTCAGAAAGTCTATCCAAAGTGGCAAAAATCCTAAAATGTGGGGTTCAAGGAATTGGATATGTCCCAGGTTCCGGAAAATCTGTGTGTTATCCTACCAGCGCTCACCAGACCCAGGGTTTATACTTCATAAGGGAGTTGAGGTTTACTCCTCCATTCTACAACTATTCCTGCAACCCTTCAATGTGGGATTTATACAGGTTTTCTTCTGCCTCTCAGCTGCAAGTATCAATGAGGAATATGCATTCAAATTCTCCATTTATGCTTGGAGAGGGAGAGCAAAGTTTTAAGGACCCGCTATGGGTTTAAGGTAATTTTTTATAGTTGCTCACTTCTCCTGCAAAGAGCATTTGGTTAGAAGCCAATTAAGCCGGCATGGGTTGCAAAAAATTGTTCCTGGCTTGTTATTTTTTCTTAGCTATGCATATGTGATGTTATAGACTTTTCTTGTCTTGTTTTATAGAGTTATCTATCTAATGTGCTAGTTAAATGTCATTACCTTTTTAGTAGTCAAGCATATACGGAATTGCAATGAAATAACAATAAAAACACACACAAGCGTTTATGCAGTAACATCAAGCACCTATGTCGTTACCTTTATAGCTGAGAGAGTCTGGGTCCTGATAAGCTGAAAAGATAAATTAGTTCTAAATTAAAATACTGCTATAAAATATTATATTGTGTAAGGTGTGAGACTATTAAATTACTTTTCTAGAGCAAAATTAATCTTTCCAAGGCGATCTTCCTATTGCTTTAATTGATGTTACAAGGCATTTTTTCAAATTTCATGATATACCAAAGATATTATAATATGTACGTTTAGTTCTCAAACATGGCAAAGATCTCATATGCAATGTACTTTCATAGCAAATCGTTGCCTGTATCAGCTGGAAAAATCGTGATGAATAATAAGTTTAAGATGTATAACATCAGTTAATAAAAATAATCAGGACTTAAACAAAAGGTGACATTGATCAAGAAAATTACTTAACTAGTTCACTTGCTACTGTTAAAATTAAAGCATATAAATATTCATAATATCTTCCTACTTTGTTTGACTAAAATTCAATTCCGAAAATGTTTAGTTTAGGAAATGATCATATGTCAACCAACTTTTATTTACCAAACGGTCTAAGTAGTGAAAGCAAATGATCTAATTTGTTTTTCTTTACTTCCTAAAACCTTTTACTTCATAACATCTAAGCCTGCAGGTTGAATCCTCACCAAGATTTCTCTCTATTTCAAATAATTTGTATTCTTCTTGGAAGTCCGCATATTGCAGTGATATGTTTGTTTCCGAACATAGCAATCGCTTAAAATAATTTTTATTGGCTTCCGTTGTTACAGTGAGATATTGTTGAGTAAATCCATTACTTCTTTGATCCAAATTGTTATACTATTTCCTTTTCATCATGCAATGCAAGCTTGTAAGTCTCAACGTCGTGTAGGATACCCTACATATGAGTTTCAACAAAAGAAAATGTCCTAAGACAATCCTTTATTCAAGTCTTTTCTGAACTCTAGTGGTATACAGAAATCATGTAGGATGCACTGTATATGAGTTTCAACAGACGAAAAATGTCCTGAGACAACCCTTTATTCAAGTCTTTTCTGAACTCTAGTGGTATACAAAATCATGTAGGATGTACTGTATATGAGTTTCAACCAAAGAAAAATGTCATGAGACAATCCCTCATTCAAGTCTCCTCTTAACTCTAGAGGTATGCTCGTGGACAACATTACTCAATACTATGCCAGGAATAAAAGTATCAAAATTATTGGTAAAACCCTTCTTTGGGTTATTACATTATTCGCAAGCTTGCTACAACACCAAGAATATGTCCGTTGATTTACAATTTAATCCAAATCCTCTTTTTGGACCTTAGTCCGTCATACAAAGTTTGAAAAGTTCTTCTTTCAACGAGATTTTCCTCTATAGGGTCTTTATTCCACGCTGTGCAAAGTTGATTTCAAATACTCCTCCTTTAGACAAGAACTTGGTAGCACAGTTCTCATCACTACCATTCATTCTCCTTGTTATCTCAATTATAAACTTTGTTATCATCTTGGACATGCCATTGAGTATTTAATGAAAGAAAATACTTAATTTCAACTAAAGTGAAAAATGAAAACGGTTGTCAGCCCCATGTATTGAAAGTAATGAATGAAGAGACAACTAGTACTACTAGCATGCTTTAGCATAAAAAAATAATGGTTTAGATACATGTACATTTACTTGTGGTAAGACTTGACTGGTTATGACAATTTCCATCACCTGTTTGACATTAGCTCAATAATCCGCCTTATTTACAGAGTCATATAGATAGAAAGAGAAGAAAGACCTTATTCTGAAATGAAACACATGCTAACAATTGCCTTTCGACTGAACGGTATCACTTTGTGTATCAATGTTCTGCTAGACGTTATTTTCCTTTCAGCATCCAGCATCCAGCATCCAGCATCCAGTACCTATGGGAGGAGTTTACGAAACCTACTACGACAGTCTCAGTTTTTTTATTAGAATTCGTTAATCCCTGATTGTTTGCATGGAGTTAATCTGGTCCAACATCCTTCAAATATTACTACTAGAAAACCAATTTCCGCCGTATTTGCAGAGTCCTATAGAAGGAAAGAGAAACAGTCCTTATTCCGAAACAAAACTCATGATAACAATTACCTTGTGACTGAATCCAAATGTAACTGTGTCAGTATCCGAAGTCTGTATGTTTTGTTGTATCAATTTTCTGCTAGATGTTAACCCTAATTGTGTGGAAGGAGTTTAGGAAATACTCCATAGCATTAAACGACAGTGAAAGACATTTCTAGAATTAGTTTGAGACCCCCCCCCCTCTTATCATTTTAATCGCTCCATGAAAAAAAAACACACACACCAACAAAAAGACAATGAAGTTTCCAACTCTCGTGGTTGTTCGTCGTTGCATTCCAAATTATAGTTTCTTCGTCATCTTTCAGCTATGCCATATCATCAGATCAGGGTCTATGCAAACAATGTGAGACAATTAACCTGGTCTTTCATCTCTTTGGGAATTCAGATACTACCAACTCCATTGCCACAAATTGGACTGAAGATGCCATGAAAGAATTTGTTTCACAACAAAATACTCTCATTTGGTCGGATACTCCTTTTCAATTCCAGATATCCGAAACTTTGCGTTATAATAATCCCTATTTGGCCTACTATGATTTATATACCAATGAGGGGATTTATGATAATGTAATCGCTCCGAATCGAAGAGGTGGTCGAACAACTGCCAATATTTTTGTCAATGACGCAGAAATATGTACCTATGGTGGATATGTTGGTCTAGTCCAAACGGACCAAGCAATTCCCTAGTAATGAATTCTCACGAGGTGATTTTGTCACTTATTGTGCTACGTACATTTCCTCTGACAGATACAATTACTTTACTCATCTTTTGGGTCACTGGCTATCACTTTTAGAGTAAGTATTCAAATGTACAGTGAATGTTAGATTGATTGACTTATAAAAGAATTCCTCAAGGATTGTGACATCTTTTCATGTTTGTAAATACTATATATTTTCATCCTCCCCTTGCATCCAATCGAAGTACATGGGAAGGCTTGAGTTGCGATGCATCAAAACCTGGAGATGGTGTCGACGATACTCCACTGCAATCTATTTCCTCCGAAGGCACTTGTAACCCAGCACAGGACTCTTGTCCAGACTCGGATGGTTTTGATGGTAGGTTGAAATATTGATAAATGCGTACTGAGTTCTGAATCAACAACGAAATCGAAATCTCTCATCCACCCAACCTTTAACATTCCCCTTAGCCATCTTTAATCATATGGATTTATCTACATGTGAAAACAAAACCTTTACACAGGGACAACTTTATAAGATGCATGATTTTTATCGTGAATACCGTGCACTTTCCAAACCATGTTCAAGGAAGCAAGTGAAATTTGGATTTGACATTCAATTTGATTCGAAGGCATCCAATAGTAAATTCTATTATCAAGATGATGCAGATGGAAAAGAAAATACTCTGATTGAATCAGAGGAACCCATAAATTTTGCAAATAAGCAAGTCACTGGGCATAGGTGCTTTGAGCGACATTCTCTGTATAAGGTTGCATTTTTCAATGATACCATTGTTACATTTGACCCTCCGGGATATGTTGCACTCCTCCTTGATGACAATACAATAATTAATGCAACAAAATCTGCCAAGAGCTACTTTTTATCACTGGATACTGAATGTACCGACGGAAATGCTCGACTTAAGTTTGAGTTAGGACTTGATAATCTTCCCAATGAGACAAGATGGGAAATATTCGACAATACTAAGACCAAGATTGCTGATCAAACGCTCACAACAGATGGCCTTGACAATTATGATCATCAATACACATCTTCTGTGGTTTTCCTTGAGAAGTGCCTTAAGGATGAAGCCTACACTCTCAAGGTGACTGATACTGGTGGAGACGGATTATCACATCCAGGGTACTACAACTTATTCCTGGATAACAAATTGATTTCATCCAGCAAACAAGTTTCAACTCTTGTAGAAATTCCTTTCATTATTGGGACTTATCAACCAATGAAACTTACCAGCAGGCCATATGCTCAGTCTCATTCCTCAGCAACAAATGTTTGGCCAATTAGTACCCCCAACACTATCTTGCTGCTCATGGGTGGTGTATATATATTTCTGATGGATCACTGACTGCTCATGCTTGTTCCCAGTCTAAAAATTCTAACACTAAAAATATTGGAAGTATCCCTTACGTTCACTCCAAAAAAAGGTATTTTTGTTTTTTAGGTTATCCATTAGGGATATTAGATATTCAATACTGTGTGGTCACAGTTAGTTTAAATCTTCTAATTAGTAATCACAACTTTCAAGTGCAACTTTTGTTGACCTTAACCTCCATCTGACCCACTGAATAAAAGAGTTTCCAACATCTTTAAATGTGGGTACCTGTTTGCCTTACCTATTCACTACTGCTCTTTTAGAATTATCTATGTTGATTTGGGACTATTTATTTGTCTTATCCTTTTTTCTACAACTTTCATACAGTAAGTCAAGAAGACCAATTTAAACACCATAAGAGTGATTCCTTTCTGTGGAAGGTTGATGAGTGGCCGATTTGGAGTGAGAAGTTTCTGGCAAAGGCTAAGAGATACTGATTTAAGGATTTATTGTTAGGAAAGTTGTCAATTCCCATGGCAGATGAAGATTTTGATGGAATTTCGGACTAAGGAAAGAAGATGTTGTAGATCATTGAGTTGAATGAGATTGTCTACACTGATTTTCTATTGAGGTTAAAGCTAGTAATGGCAAGATTACATTTAACATTGTCAAAGGATGCAAGACCAAGGAATATCCTGATGGTTAGTCTCATTATTATTCTTATCATTGCTGAAAGTTTGGTATTCCAATTGATGATTTTGGATGACCTCACATTGACTTGCTGCGTGACCACATTTGCAGTTGATTTTCAAAGACTTGTGAGAACAAATATTCTAGGTACTTGTACTGGCTTTGGTTTTGGATCCCATCTGAGAATTGTTCTTTTGTGGGATTACATTCTTTGCCCCATTTAATATCTGGTTTGTGATACAATGCCAAGATGATGTTGTCACTACGTATGAAGTTAATCAATAAGGCAGCTTAGTAGATTAATGAGATGAGTGGTGCTTAGAGCCTAGTGACGTGACGTCAGCTGTGAATTGATAACCCGGAGGTATGCCCGTGGGGAATAACAGATAACCCGGGGGTATGCCCGTGGGGAGTAACAGATGTAGATTTTCCCGTTTTTCGATCCATTGGGGCATGCTTTTTTAGCAACATGAGCCATCTCAGTATCTATAAATTTGGGAGTCTGGACACCCGGGTTGTTGATTGGATCTAGAATTGGAAATAATCAATCAAATCATTTAAATGATTGATTCCTTGGACAAAGTCTTGTACGGTCACGTTTCTAGGCTTCTTGATCTCTGACGGCCTTTCTTTTATGTCAAGAGAAATGTCTTCATGGATGAAAAATAGCGAAAACCATTCCACACAATCTCCAAACTCTTCTTGTGAGTGACGTTTTGCATGCTTAGTAACAATGTCCATCCATTTTTTGTGAGTTGTGTCCATGTTGGGATCAAACGAAAACGCTGTAGGCCTCTAGGTAGAGTTAAGAACTTCACAAAATTGTCAAAAGTGCTAATGAATTCAAGAATATCTTCAATTTTGGTGGCGTTTAACTTCTAGTATTCCTGGGTGATCTTCTTAGAGTTTGGGTTGCTTAGATCAAGAGAAATATCAATGAAAATCTACCTATCTTTTATCTTTTTAGCACATGGACTCAGATTCTTCTTTTCTTAGAAAGATGGAGAAGGGAAAGTTTGATGAAACCATGTTCCTTATGAAGGTTGGGAACGAAACAGGATCGATATGAGAAGTAAACTTACTATGCCTCAAGGTGCTAGATAATATCTTATTGAATGATGTAAACTATTTCCCCTGAAACTGAGTCATATCTTGAGAACCAAACGTGCAAAAATACATACTGTTCAGCAAGCTGCGGTAAGATCTTGATCTTCAGGATCCATACCCATTCTTTGTATGTCCTGCAACCAATGAATTAAGCCCTTTAAGCTCATTGGTGCAGAAAAAATGCAACAATAATGCAACTCTGTGTGTTTGTACAATGGCGTAATCATCTGCAATGTAGAGTATATTTTTCTCTTTTAATTGCAGGTTAACTTCAAAGTTAGGGAAGCATTTCTTCACAAATACTGCGGCAGCACTGAACATACACATGGTTGATGCCCTTAACGTTATCAACGCTGGAAGCATCCGACCTGTATCCCAGGTACATAGCACCGGTTTATGAGTCTTTAGGGTCAAGCACACACTTTCGAGGCGGTAGATACTGGCGGAGATGGATTATCGTATCTAGGGAACTACAACTAATTTCTGGATGACAATTTAATTTCATCCAGCACACAAGTCTCAACTCTTGTGGAAATCCCGTTCATTATTGGCATTATCAACCAAAAAGTCAGGCAATCCGCATGCTTGGTCTCATTCATCGGCAACAAAGTTTTGGTTAACATGCAACCCAAAATGTTGTTGCTCATGGGCGGTGTATATAACTTCCACATTGGCAACTGACCTCACGGATTTGGAGACTGAAACCAAGGAAATAGCTTGAGTTGAAGTGATCGCGTATTACATGGATTTACAACTATGGTGATACCACACAGCTTTAATGAAACTTCAAGACTCTTATGATTACTTTATTATTTGAGAAACCCAACCCATTTGATAAGTTATCATTATAATAGCTTATTATGGCGCTTCTTTTATCTATATCCTCTTCCTATTAGAGTATGTCCTGATAAGATGAATTTCCAGTATAAAAGAATGCTTTTAAAGTCATTATCTATCACAAGATAGTGAATTTATTCAATTTTTCCGCATGAAGTTATTACCGAATAGTGAATTACAGTTTCTTTCATTTCTAACCTAGGGTAACTAGTCTTTTCCAATGTATTGCATAACAAGCCATATCAATGATAAGTTTCAATAGAATTTCTATCATTAATTTGTGCTGTGAATTGGTATCAAAGATTCTTTGATTAGTCTAATTTGGTATGCTGGTCCTCTAGGTACTTTCCTCTCTTTAAATTGATAATATCAGATAAGCAATATCATGTCATCTCAAATTGAAACATGACAACATGTTCATTTTCCATACGTAATTTCTGAGGGAAAAGGGCATATACCATAGTGCATGGATTTACAATATTGCATCATCATCCTTAGAAGGAATCCATTCGTGGCTGTGGGCCCTATCTTCTTCTTATTCCATGCATGAGTCATTGAGTTTTTAAAACCAGGGATTAAGTCGTTCAACCTGCTAGCACAAGTGGTTAGTTTGCGAATGCGTAGGAGCATTGATTATTGTTTTGCATCCGCTTAAGGAGAGGAGTGCATTATGCACTAGAATTGCTAGTAATGTTACGATTCGTTACTCTTCAATGTTATGGATAAAAAGAATATATATGGCATTTTCTTGATTGCCGTTAAATGTTTGAAAACGTAAAACAATCAATTATAGCATTCTGAGATTCGACTTCCATACATAATTATACGGACGGTTTCTTTGGGACTATGACACTCGGTAAGAATAAATGCCATGAACAATTTTGGGGCGCTTGAAGAACTGAAAAGCTCCGTCCTCTGTAGGTTGAAGTTCCGTTTGTAAACTGCAGAAGTTATTATACCCAATTAGGTTCATCCAAATTTAAGTATAAAATAATAGTTTAAACTGTATTACGATATTGAGAGTAACTCATGGTGTTTTTATTGCGACAATCATAAAGACAAATTGAAATTTCAACAAGTTTTCTGTATGTCTCAAAAAATTAACAAAGTCCAAAAGACTCAAAACTTTGCAACCGTCATTTCTGTAAGTTACTTGTTCCTATTAAAAGTATTTCGAGTCATTTCTCGATGGCAAAAATTTCTGAAAAAGTATCTAATCCAAGAAGTTGTTCAAATCATAAAAAAAGTATGTCGGAAACGGAACAATGTCGACGAATGTCAAACGAAAGTGTTGATCTTTATGCTGCTATCGAGCAATCCTTACATTTGAGAATGCTACGTGATGCCCAACTCAACATTTCGAGTTTGGGAACTACTATTCATGACGAACAACAAGAACAGCAACAACTTCGTCCTCGACGGGCAAGTCATCGTCGCCCACAGAATGATCGACAGCGGAGTCCTACGAACAATCATCATAACGTCATGGAAATCTATCCTCAACAAAAAGGGCGACAATATCACAATCAAAACCAACTACCTATCAACAACAAAAAGAGATCACAATCACAGCCTCGATCTTTACAAATGAGTGCAGCTATGGGGGATTCTACCAGGATTACACGACCAGTTATATCAAAGTCTATTTCCATGAAGGAACACTCTACTATCCGAGAACCTCATATTCAAAATGAATGCGTTGGTGATGTAGCGAAGAACACGAAAACGAAAACATTACGAAAGCAGCATCAATCACAGGTAACATCTTCCTCTTTGATCAGATCTCAACGTGGAAATCATTCATCACGATCTGCTCCTGATCTGACACGATCTGCTCCTGATCTGACAATCGCTTCAAATTTGGCTCGTCGTCATCATTCGAGTCTCAAAATGGAATTACGGAATGATATTCTCAAAGAACGACCAGCATTAACGACACGAAATTGGCGCGAACAAATTGCCGAACGTCTTGGAGGGCGTTACTCTCCCATACGGAATAAATTGAAGAATGCTACGAATAAGGAAACTCCAAAACCTGAAGCAGTTCCCAAGGTCATTGTTTGTTCTAATGACTTTGCAAGCCATATTCAAGATGAGCTAACCTTAGCTTCTCAAGACGATACTCAAACTCTTCGATTGAAATTTCTTTGGTCTAAAAACTAAATTTTCCAATGAAACTGCAATAAATATACAACCCGTTACCTTGACACCTGACGCTTCAAGCCGTTTAAGATGATTATAATGTAAAGCTTGCCGTAGTCTTCCAAATCATGCCAAAGGGAATCCAATGGTAATCAATACCATGAAACTGTCATCATGCTAAATTCATCTTAAATAATGCTCTCTGACATGCATTAAACTACTCTCATCTCCCAAATATATTAACAATGATGGTTTTTTGAGCTCAGCGTGCATACACACAACTTCTTTAGTGCCGTACAGCGGCTTTGTATTCATTCATCATGCCTAATCAAACAATAAAACTTGTAATGGCTTATCAATTCCAGTCTTCTTGGGATCATTGTTAGGCTGGCAGAGTTTGACAATGCCCATGAATCAATTGACGGGGATGATTCTAACATCCTTGAAATTATGGACAGGATTGTAATATTTGTTTTTGCGTAACTATTGCTTGACTGGGACAATTCCATCATCTTTGATGTCATTGATAAACAAGTTTTTTAACAATCAATTTACCTGGACAATTCACATGTCCTTGAGAGTATTCACTAACTTAAATTCTTTCATTTTATATCACAACCAATTGACTGGGACACTATGATTCACCTCTTCATTGATTCTTTATGTTGATAACTCTGAAATCCATTGTGATTGCTGCAACTTGTCTTGTGTCACAAATAATACCACACCCAAAAGTACAGTCATAAAAACTAGTTACCTGGTAGATTATTGACCTTGTTGACTTTTCTCTGTCATCATGTTTTGTGACTTGATTACTTGCATACCCATACTCCATGAATTGACGTTGAATGAGAGTGAATCAAGATAATTTTTTTCTTTTTGTCATTAAACCCCAATAACTAACAAAAAGGGTAGGAGTCAAGTCTAACAAACAAAAGAAAATTTAGACCCCAAAAAGTAATTACTAGTATCAAAGTTTATAGTTTAATTAACACTATCATATGTGGATTAATTGATTAATTCAATTTGGAATTCATTTGCTCTCACCAATTCTGTACATTTGAGAAAGAGTTCAGACATGCTTTGCCAAATGATGCAATCCCTTACACCAAATGCTTTTTATCAGTATCTGAACAAGGAAATAGAATACCTTATGGAGACGATATAAAGATGGGAGTATGTGTAGGTGACAAAGCAACTTTGTGACAGTTCTGTTACCTCAATAGGTTTTGCAGATATCAATCTAATTCTTATTTCTTGGGCTATCATAAGTGGAGTAACATGATGGGCATTGGAAGCAAGTGCCTGCGACAACAAATATTTGAGGACTTATTTGTGCAGGTTGATGATCAAGAAACTTATCACTTTTATGCACAAAGGTGTTATTGCTCATTGTTACACTAATAAGGCATTGAATGAAGAAGCAGCTATCGATGCAGTTAGTGATAGTCAACACCAGCGTAAACCAAAATCTAGAGGCTGGAAGGTTAGTATGGAATGGAAGGATGGTTCTAAAAATTGGATTCCATCCAAGATTGCAAAGAATCCCTTCCCAGTTCAGTTGCCTGACAACACAATTGCTCATGACCTACAGGACTGCCCAGTTTTGCACAGTGGGTCCTTTTTACTACAAAGAAGCACAAACACCTTGTTTTTTAAGATAAAATCAAATACTGAAATTCTACTCATAAGTTTGATATTAAGTTTCCAAAGACTTTCAAAGATGCAATTGAGTTACATTTGAAATATTCAGCGAAGACATAGACAATATATCACTATATATCCATGACTTTTTACACTTCTCTGACCCCATATTAATCTGGACTTGATAATTTGACCAGATACAACAACCATTCAATTGCAGAGCAAAACATTTTTTGTTCTCTTTCATGGATCATTTTTTCTTTGTTTTTGGGTCTTGCTACAAAATATCCCAGTGCAGAGGCTGTTCTGAAATTTGGTTTAGGCAATTATTTTCCTTTCTCAATTTTTCACCAATTCTGTTTTGAGTCAACTTGAAACCTCTCAACATTTCTGTGATTAGACATCCGAGAAATTTTCAATCGCAGAACTTTCACTTTGACAACTTCGCTCTGCTCTTTTGTGAGGCTTCCCATCTTTATTTCTCTCCAATTATTATTCCGCCCTTGATCAATGAGAACCTCCTTCTTTTTCCCATAATATACAGGGTTCTATTTCATTTTGTGCAAATCCCAATTTTACAAATTTCTTCCTCAAATTTTTATTAGATTGTCTGACAATTGTGCTGTCTTCAAATATTTAGGCATTCTAGACTTGGAGCAATGCTTCAGTGCGAGTTTTTTTTGTGAACTCTAGCATTCCAATTCGAACACTGATCAGGTTTCTGAAATCTTTGAGCATCGTAAGTTCAAGAGGTAAAATCACTTCATACAAAGATTGCCTGACAAACTAGTGGCAGAATTCCATCGTCTATGAACTCATTGACAAAACTGACAAAATTGGATTTGTCAAATAATGAGTTTACGGAGGACTATTCCATCAGGTTTGGGCTTCTTAATTAATTTGACATTATTGAATAAGTCTTCCAATCTATTAACTGGAACTATTCTAGTTTCATTCGGATCAATGATAAAATTGAAAGTATTGGGTTTGGCTTATAATGAATTGACTAGAACTTCATGGATGAGATCAATAACAAACTTGAGGTAATTGAATGTGCATTGCAATCAATTGAATGAAACTATTCTAGCTCCACTTGAATCATTGATAACACTGAAAGTATTGAATATGTTAAACAATCAATTGATTGGAACTATTCCAGCTCCAATCGGATCATTGACTTAATTGATAATGTTGGGTTACAATGAATCGACTGGACCTATTCCAGATTCATTAGAATAATTGACTAAGTTGATATTTTTTGATTTGTCGCAACATCAATTGAAAAGTTTCCAGATACATTTGGAACATTGACTTAATTGACAGAATTGGATTTAAATTTCAATGATTTATCTGGAACTATCCAAAAGCAGCACTAGGATCTATGACGAAATTGAAAATATTGGATCTATCTCACATCATATGATCAGAGTGGTTCATTGACAGCTTTGAAATCAAAGGCTTAATATAATTCTTTCATAGAAAATGAACAGCTTGTACTTAAGGGATGTTCTTGGCATATATAAATCTGTTCATCATTTCTAAATCCTTCTCATTCAAAGTATTCGCTTTGATATCTATTTCAATATTTGGAATTTTTTCATATCTTATGGTGTTTTTGTATGGCCTCTTTCATTGCCTCATCTATCCCTACAATTATTGCATTATCAGCATACTAATTTTTTTAACAAGTTCCTTATAGTGAGATAGGGAGAATTCCGGTGTATAATAAGTCTAGGATATCAGTCAGCAAGAATTACTACAGAGCTAACTGAGCATTGAATCACTATGAAGTCATTGAGTCTTTGGATGGAAATACTTGGCATTGATGTTTTTAAGGGTGAGGGAGGTTTTTGGAAAGCTGCATTTGCTTTAACCCCTTGGACATAACTGCATGGTTACAACATCACATTTATACTATCTCAGACTTTTGCTCTTTCTATGCGATAACTTTTTTGATTTCTGTAAACACTTTGAGTCATTATAATTTTAGGTAATGGCAGAGCACAGCATGATCTTCAGAAACTCTAGTTCCTATGTTTCATGCAAGGAAACGAATGAAAATTAACTAGTTTTAATCATTTTATAAAAGTGGTAATGAATTACAATCTATTTATTATGCTGGCTTTATTGCTTTTAGAGAAAGATAGAATCAGTGTTAATTGAGTATTATGCATGATTTCATCTGAATATCAATACTTTTTAGCCATTGTTGTGTGGAAAGTTATACTCCTGAAACAAATTTCATGAAGTAATAATTGGAGGAGAATTTGTGGATATGTCATGATGAAACAGTAGCGACACCAACTTCTTTTCCAGATTGTGAGTTCAGACCATCTTCATCATCATCATCACGAGATGATGTATCACTACTTCGACGAGATGATTTCTTTTTTTCCTTCTTCTTTTTCTTACTATTCTTATCAACATGTTTTGCATTGGAATCTAGAATACCAGTGTCACCATTGTTGCTAATTGTAGAAGGGTGAGGTAGAGAGGGAACAGTAGGAATTGTTGATTGCCCATTTGCATCCTTGCTCTCTGCAGAAGTTGCTGATGAGTCTGCTGATGACTGAGAATCAATTTTGTTGCTATTGCTACTATTCTTGCTGCTCTTCTTCTTTTTCTTCTTCTTTTCTTCCTCTTCTGGGCAACATTCATGTATCACCAAGGATGGGTCATCTCCCTCACTTGTATTACTACCACTACCAGCAGATAACGAACTGTCCCGTCGGATAGACAGGGAAGAAGAATACGGTGTTTTCTTGGAAACAGGTATGGTGGTACTTTTGTCTTCTTGAATTGCTATGATTTCATCAGATTTTAGCAATGATGTACCTTTTTGTGATCGTATCTTGTTGCCAATTTTTGTTGCCTCTCCAGTTTTTGCTGACTTTGGAACTATGGAAATGCTATCTGACGGTAACGAGTAACCTTCCTGTTGTAGAAGATTATTTGTATCATTCTTTGCCAATGAATCATCCGAATGTAATGGAGTCGAAAGAGCCAAACCGTCATCATCTTTTGTTCCATCTTTTTGATTTTTTTCTGAATTCGTTTCCAAGAGAGTGGGAGAATCGCTACGTGATCCACGACTAATTACACGTTTGCTTGATGAACGATAGACTATCTCATCGAATTCCTCCATCTCAGATGCACGCTTGACTGATTCCATGCGAGTAGGAGGGTTCTTGGACGATTGACGACTGATGCCTGATTCAGTTTCAGCAGTCATTGCTTTTGTCGACATCGACTTTGATGTGGATTTGGTAGTTTCCACAGTAAATACTTGTTCTTTGTCTCCCTCAACCTTAGAGTGTTTTCGATTTAAAATGCGCCGGCTTGGTTTGACATGGGTAGGGTCATTTTCTCCCAATGGACGATTTTGAGATAATTCATCCATGGAAGCAACTAACATGGCATCGCCTAGGAGGTCAGGATGGGAACTACTTTTACGGCGGCGGGGTTCACTTGCTACCACAATCGCAGGTTGTGGAATATTTGAGGAGGCAATTGCAGTGTCAATGGAGTCATCCTTAGTAGGGATTTCATACTCATGGAATGTGTCTTTAGCTATTTCATCAAAGGTTGCTGGCCAACCATTGATTTCTGTGTTTGCTTCGCTGGAGGAGGAGGTCGTTTTATTCGTTGCCATTTCTTCGTCAGAAATTAGACCAGAGGAAATATCTAGGCGTTTAAGAGATGACTCCTTGGATAATCGTCGACGGCTAATACGTCGGGTGATGGCAGAATCTTCTAACGGAGATTCCGTGGCTTTGACTTCAATCAGGGTTGCGGTGGTTGATGTAGATTTCTGGCGAGATGCCAGAGGAGCCATTGTGAGCTTCAATTTTGTTGCTTCGGTGATGTCGGAGGCATAGATTGTATCATTATTTGTATCGATGATGTAATCATGAAATATTTCTTCTTTTGACTCAAATTCCGTCGACCAAAAGTCATCATCCTTAAGAGTTGTATCTTGTTTTGTAAAAGGATTTGTCTTCATCGTCTCTGGTGCCTGTTGATCTAGAATAGGACTTGAAGACGAAATATTCTTTGCAATTTTACCTTCCACTTCATTTGCTACGTCTTCGGGGCATTCAACTAATAGTTCTGGTTCCTTGGAAAGCCTGCGACGACTTAAGCGTCGGCTAATGGCAGAAACTTCCAACCGAGTTTCATGAGGAGAGGATAAATCAAGAAAAGTGGAAGGCGTACAACATCCCTCACGACGAAGTTCAGGACGTGAACTACTCGTGCTGCGTTGAAGTGTAGTAGTTAGGGTCATATCTGATACAGGTGCGGTAGCTGCTGGAGTAGACATCATCGCATTGTGAATTTCATTGACAGAGTGAGGAGGCCAACCCGCTTCAAGTTCATCATCCATGTTGTTCTTTGTGTCAATTTCAGTTTTTGATTCTGCTGTGGGTAATTCCTCGTTTGCCGTCAGGATCTTGTCATCAAAGATTGCCTCAGTGTCTGTGGGGGTGAAATATTGCATGGATTCAAAGGAATCAGGAAAAAAATTATGTACTGTTGTCTTAGTTGTACTATCCAAGCCTTTTGTGACAGGCGACAAAGACGATGCTTTATCATCATTCGACATTGCAGCAGCAGTCGTCAAAGCAGTTTTCTTGGTATCATGATCTTGATGCTGTTCCAATTGTTTTGGAATTTCTGTTGTCAACGTAGATGATTGTCCCAATAATTGAAGTATTGTTACAGATTGTTGTAGCAATAATGTCTGTTGTTGTAATATTGTATCCACTTTTTGATTCAAGTTTGATATTCGATGGTCCATTTGTTGGAATAGAGGAAACAAAGATGAATTGGAAACATCTCCTAGATTTTGGTTGCTTGTCGTGGTAGGGATATTCGTTTCGGAAGGAATTATTGTTGGAGTGATGATGTTGGTGGTCGTGGCTATGGCTCCTGACCCTCCTGCTGAAATTGATTTTATTGCCTCATGAACAGAAAGAGAATCCATGTTCAAGAAAGAATCTTGAAAGGTCAATGCATCAACCGCTGTTCCATCATCGATTAATTGTGTCGTAGGGTTGGATAAGACGCTTTTCTTGTTGCTGTTGTTATCTGTATTGTTGTCTACTGATATAGTATGTGTAGTTGTATTTAAAAAACCATCCGAATCGACTTCCTCCATGGTGGATGCTGCAACTGATGCTGCAGCTGCAGCTGTGATGCTACGACGTTGTTGCAATGATTTTGCAAATGCTGCTAAATCTGCCCATGTAGATTTAAGTTTTGAGGAGGATTCATCTTCCTCGTTATCACCTCCGCTATTGCCATTCTCCTTGGTAGTGTCGTTATGTAAGGTGTTGGTAGCGGCAGTGATGGCATTTGGAGATTTTTCAAATGGAGAATGAATCATAAATTCGTCATCCCATGTAGATCGTCCCGGAATTGCGAGCCGTGGAGTCGACGAAGAGATGGATGTTGGCATTAATTCCAAACCGTCTCCTGAATAAGATCGTCGATAATTGTGATTGTCTCTAATGATTGGTGCTGCTGCTGTTTCTGGTGATGTTGCAGATGCTGCTGTGTTGCTGGTCTTTAGAATATCATCTCGATCACTTGATTTGGATCGTCGTAATACTTTTGCTGATTTTCGTGTTGCCATGAGTGCACGTACACTGTCAGAGAGTGATGGTGGCGGTAGTATCGCGAGTGACTTGGGTAGTACTCCAGTTGTCAAGGTAGTTGGTGAAAGATAGGATTCTTCCGAATTACTCCGACGATGCAAGGTAGCATGGTGATGGCTTTTAGGTATAGGATTATTATTGGTAGGTAGTGATAACAATGATGTTGATGAGGTTGGAGGAGGTGGTGTGAATGATTTTTGTCGTGAAATGATACGAGAGGATGATGTTAATGATGAGGATGATGGTAGCTTAAAACTATCATTGGGTGAAGATGAGTTCTGAACGAGACTGGATGACATAGGAGTGGTAGTTGTTGTAGAGGGGATGGCGACGAATTGATCCGATGTCGATGTCATGAGTTTAGTAGGAGTTGGACTGATGTTCATAGTGGCATGAGAGGAGGAGGATGGGAGTATTCTAGATGCAGTCATACTATGATCTGAATTACTTCCCATTAACAAATCATGACCGATACTGAGAGAAGAATTTCCTGTAAATGAATTTCCACGTTTGGCTTGAAATCCTTTATTGGCTGTGGCATTATTGTTGTTATTGTTTGCTTTTTTGTTGTTCTCCTCTAAATGTAACGAGTGTACTGTACCTGGCATCATATCAAAAGTCATGGATAATGGTAGGGTAAGACTGGATCGTCTTGTATTGTGACTGTTGTTGCTGTTGTTATTATGGTTGGAGAAGGATGATGAAGAACCCAAGGCAGACGTATTCATTGTATTGGTTGATGTTGATGAACTGTGATGATGATGATGGCTGATTGGTGGATTACATTTTAAACATACTCCATTGTAGGATTGATTATTAACTTGTATCGGTTCCTTTTTTTGATAGAGAGGATTCATTCTGGATCGTTTAATAGCGAATAATTTGACAGGATCACCAGGACATGTCAAACAATAGCCCTGACGTTGACGCAATTCTCGTATATCATCATCTGTCATGACTGTCCCGTCCTTATGAATCCTCATATGACCAAAGGCTAAGGAATCCTCTAATCCACCATCCATGTAATCATCACTTCCAGCAGTACTACTATGTATACCCAATAGCATGACATCCGTATCGTCGTTGTTATCATTGCCATGTTTCACTTTTTCACCCACCATACCACTCATACCACTACTTATACCCATACTGCTACTGCCCTTTGGAACTAGTTCTTTCAATGCCGCGCTGGTTATAAACTTTTTCATCCTTCTCTCTCTCTCGTTGTCTCTGTCTCTCTCTTTCTGTCTCTCTCACTTTCTTACAACTTCAGAATGTTAGTATTACGAAAGAATTGTGAATCAATCCACAATCCAATGCAAAATTGAATGGAATCCAATCCACCAAAGAGAAAGGTTGTTAAAAAGAAAATATATTGAATTACCACTACGACTCCAAAAATGTGACCACTAACCAATACTGACCCCGACTAACCCCCGTACAACACTGAATACTTTGGCCGTCGATATTTAGTAGCTAGTGACAATACAAAAAACGATGCAATGCTTCGAATTTTTTTCCAAAATGTAATTTTGATTTTTCCGTAACTGGCACTTTGTTACAACTTTTTTACTCAATGACCTATTTTAAAGTCTACCAATGTCTTACGGCAGAAACAACAAAACTTACAGGAGTTTCAAGTCATCATAACAAGAATGATAACAAAGCTGTGCATTTGAGGATCCAGCATATAAGCCTTGTCATTTGCATCATTCTTTTTACTTCGACCACGTCATATTACTAGGATGGAAAGGAAAAGGTAATGATATATTATTTTGCACGGGTACACGCCTAAATGTATCAAATATTGCTACAAGCATACAATTCATATCGTTTTAATGTCCATGTCCTGCTAAGTCAAGGGCATTACTGCACTCATTCAGATTAACTGATCTATCATGAATCGAGCAATCATATTAGAGGCAAGTGGACGTTAACGTCAATCAAAGTGATGTACTATTTGATACGTACAGGATAATTTGAAGAACAATATTTATAGCAAATACAATAAGTGTCCATTAGGAGCTTCAATTCTTTTAATTCCAAAAAATCTAGTGATTCTAGGAGATAATGAAAGATTGGCAAGAATAGTGATTAAAAGAGAAATCGACTCTCCACTTGAACATTGATACAACTTTATAATGAGGCTGTGCAGCCTTACTACTTCGCCCTAATACGCTCAAAAAAAATTCCAAAACCCAATGTTTGAACATGGAAATAAATAGTTGATAACCTTATAGTATAATTTTTTAGGGAAAAAAAGAAAACTACAATAAGAATCCAGGTAAAGCTGACAAATGGGTATTGATTAGTGGATTCTATAGAGACATAAGTAAATAAAATACATAAATGGATCAAGGCTAACTCATGACTGCTCTCTACTGATAATTCGCCTTAAAAAAATACGATCTACATTACTATTTGATACCTAATGAACCTTGTTTCTGATGTTACGTTTAAACTTGCGATGTAACAAGATTAAAAAAAGTGCATTACACCTTCTTTTCGTTTACTGGCACATGTTGAGTGCAGGCAAACGATGAACAGCTAGCTAAATCTTACTGTTTTTCATACATTTGCATCACTTTCTCAAATATCATTATTTTTGATACTTACTTGCAGTACTAGTATTCGACTTCACATTATAGCCTCTTAGCATATTAATTTATAG
Source organism: Fragilaria radians (assembly GCA_900642245.1). Lineage (NCBI taxonomy): Eukaryota > Bacillariophyta > Fragilariophyceae > Fragilariales > Fragilariaceae > Fragilaria > Fragilaria radians. The sequence continues at coordinate 107,517 of CAAAJI010000144.1, read as the reverse complement.
GTTGATGAATGCTCATATCTGAATGTTTTAAGCTAAATCTTAATGAGGAAAATGTATGGAATTCACATTGATTAAAAACGGCTATGCATTCAAACAAATCATTATCTCTTCAACATCACGTTGCGCAATGGAGCATTCAGTAAAGAACGATGATTCAAACTAACAGTTTACAGGATTTTTGTTTTTTTGGATGAAAACATTCAGATTAAACATAAAATGGAGATTCTACTTGTTGGGATGCATGCTAATTCAAATTCCGTTGCTGATCCCTAATGGGATCACTACTTAGACTTTTTGACGTTTCCTGGATTCTTGATGAATTCTTACATTTCAATAAATTACGTCTTGAGGAGATCAACTAAATCTTTATGAGTAATTGAGTATGCGATAATTGAATCTCAGTGGCATGTAAATCATTCGATGTTTCTATTTCAGTGACAATCCTTAAATTTAGATTTGACTAATTAATCTAATTTTTATGTTTTTTTCCTACATTTGCAACTTTGCTCCCTAGCATCTTTGTAAACTAGATATGCATGGCAATCATTTTTTAATCTATAAAATTTGCTAATTTTTTCATTTTTCTAACCTATCTTTTTTTCTTCGCTCCCCTTGTATCTTTGTAAACTAGATATATGGCAATCAATTTTTTAATCTACAAAAATTGAGGTGTTTGTTTTCAGTTCTTCCTATATGTTCTTCTAGCCACTTTTCTATTCCTTCAATGATATTGCCTATTGGGATGGTACGATTTTTGGACTTTTCACTCCATCAACTTTTGCTCGAAAATAGTGTTGGTGTAAGCATGATGATAATAATGCTTAGAAAATCCTTTCAAGCAATTAAGTCTTGTCTATCTAATTGCTAGTTAAAGATAAATTTGATACAAAGTATTGAGCTTGGAGTTTTTAACTTGTGACATGTAGAGCGAAGTCACTTTTCGTAATTATCCCTTTGAATATTTCATTGAATGCACTGAAACTTGGAAGGATAAAATTGTTCTAAAAGAAATGTATTATTTTGCGTAAATTGTGAGGCTATAATTTAATTTACTACTTTCTATCTTAGCGATAAAAAGATCGCTATATCTACCGTTGCGAACTCTTTTCTCAACGTTAAGATGTGCCAAAGATATTCTAACGCATAGCTTCATTTCTCTGACATACCAAAGATTTAACAATCCATGATCTTGTTTAGCAAATTTTATATATCCTTGATAAAAGCAACTGAAAAAAATGGCGACGAAGAGTATCTTTAACGAATAAAACTAAATAAATAGTCCCATTTACCAAAAGGATCCTACATAATATAGGACTCGAATCCAAACCATCGCGAATACGGTAATTGATGAATTTCTGACAGTAAGTGATTGTAAGTTTAGAATTGACTATAAGACTGCAGTAACATACCCGGGCTTCTGAATTTGTGCGGGACTTGCACACAATGCTTGTGCTGGGAGTACTGGCAAGGATAGATTGGAACAAGATGTTCTGTCAAACTGTACGCACAATCACCAATCATACAATATAGACAAGATAATTTCTGAATCAGTTTTGATACGCAACACATTTCAATAATCAACCAAAACTCAAGACCCTGCAATACCAATGAAAGTAAATTGACAATGGTGATTTCACACGGTTTGCACATTCACCCCATAAGTTTGATAATGACCTGAAAAAATAGGACTGCATATTTTTGTCCTCATTCTTTGATAGTGTTTGTTTCTGAAGATGATTCCCATCAATCACTGAGACACAATTCTGTACTTTCTCATTTCTGCTTTGCAAATTTCATTTGCAGTTTGCAGAAACGTATTTCATTCCCAGCTTTTCTCATGCTTTGATGGCATCCATATATTTCTGCATGAATCTGAAAATTTGATGCTGCATGCAGATATTTATGTAAGTATAAAAGTAGAGAACATGAGCTCTGGAAGAAGTTCCTCCACCTTGGATGTCACCTCAAGGTCATTTCTTGGGTAAATGGTGTTGAGGGAAAAACAACCAAGTGTGCAACAAAAAAGTATGAGAGTCCTCTCTCTCCTCAAGGAAGAGACAGCCAACAAAAGCAGAAAGTTGGCAATGGAAAACAGAAACGTCTGTTGAAAAAAGTCCATAGTGTCAAAAACAAAATTTCATCATCTCTTTGGCAAAATGAAAAGACATATATATAACATCACCTTTCTTGGGGAGGTTGGGGAAAACTTGAGAAGTCGAAGATTCTCAACGGACGAAACTGTATAAAAAAGGATTTTTAGAACGAGGGAATTTTTTGAGCTAGGTTAGTGGCATGCATGCCTATTTATTTGAGGGAAATTACTAAATACCTCAAATAGCTTGTTTTAGGGAATGTTGAAAACTTAAATTAGACTAAATGAGGAGTCAGAACAAAACACTTACTTCAGTTTATAACATGGTGTTCATCTTTCTCAGAACGTCAAATTGCTTGTATTGCAGGATCCCGTCAAGTGAAAAATTAGTCAAAGCCGTGCGATAATTGTCTTTTTCATATCCAATGACAGAAAAATCCGACTCAGCAGTGCTGGTTCCTGGAAAAACGCTTGCGAGTCCACAAAAAAATTACAGACATTAGGATATTGAGTTCCAATCATACTCCATGCTTCATCAAATGAAATGCAGTCGTCCATGGCCTCAATCATTTTACGGTAATTGGGCTCCCAATAAATATGAACCTTAAACTCTTTGAATTTGTTTTCTATAGGAATAACCTGATGCTCTGTGTACAATTCCAGTAAGCGTAATCTTAGTGCCACAACCAAATCACCAAATTGAGCCCTGTTGAAACTCAATAGATTCTTTGGTAAGACCGGAGGTAATGTACTTGTTCCACAATGCATCAATGTGTAAAATGCAAACACAGCAAAGGATTTCAGCATAGGCTACAACATCACTGTCTTTCAGCTTTTGCATTACGTCCTGAACAAATATCTCTTTGTTTTGAATATGCTCTTCTGCATCTGCCTTTGTTGCAAAATACAATCCCTTCACATAGGTATCTTCATTTGCCACAACCGGTGCAATTTGCATTATTGGTCCCGTGACACAACCTTCACAACGTATATTGTCTGCAAGCTCTTTTAACATAAACTCTTGTGTTGATACTAACGTTGTTAGTCCTTGAAGGCTTTGAAATGTAATATTCACCATATCAGTAAAATCCAATAGAATGTACACAAGGAACCACCAAGATTTGTCAGGCTTACATGGTTGATTTTTTGCTTCCATATACTGCTGCACATTTTCTGTGGTCCTATTATTGTCTTCAGCAGAATCATCTGGATCATAATCTAATAGAAGTTGATGGCAAATGAATTTCTCACAATATCTCTGGAAGTGTTAAAGACAATCATCCCTTTAGCCTTTGATGATGCTGGATTATTACGTATCAATGTAGCAAGAGGTCTCTACTCTTCCGTTTCCTTAAAGTAATCCAGTTTACTTTGTCTATTCAGTTTCTTGTATTCAAGATAATGCACTGAGTGCTGCTCTTCAGCAAGGCGTTTCATATTATCTGAATGCCAAGGTTTCTTGATTAACTTGAAATTCTTAACTTTGTTTCCTTGTCTTTCTTCAGCATCAAAATTCCTCTCTGCCAAATTCACAAAAACAACACTGGACATTTAATCCTTCGGCCGTATTGACGTCTCAAGCTGTTATTTGTAGCCCATAAAGCTTCAACCAGTCGCTCTAGAAGGTAATTTCCTTTTTTGATGTTATTGGCGCCATTTTAAATTAGTTGGTATTTGAGGGAATTTTTGAATGACTGGACGAGGGGATTTCCCCTCAAATAACTAGTATACCCTCAAATAGATAGGCCTGGTGGCATGTGGCTTCAGTCAAATTCCTGGAGTGGATTTTCAGGAAAGGTATGCGCCTGTTATCAAGGATGTGACATTCCAAAATCTTTTGGTCACAACATTAACCTGGAACTTGATTGGAAAAGTGATCGATATTGAAACGGCGTTGCTTCATGGTGAACTTAAAGCAATGATCTTTATGGAGATACCAAAGGGTATGGAAGCGAGTAAAAATGAATGTTTATTTTTTAAAAAGAACCATATACGGTCTTGTCCAACTTTACTGACTACTTAAGTTGCAAGATCCAGATCAATCAAGCAAATAAAATGACGTATGTCATGCAACCACATCTGATTAAAAGTAGAAATGATAAATTGAGAAGAAGTTGCAAATTTATGCAATTATGGATCCCATGGCACACCTCAATTCAAGATTGTAGGACCCAACATTGCAGGCAAGTTTGATGTTGCAATGCAATCAAAATATAGGTATGGAGTTGCCATGTCCTTATACCTTATCAAGCATTCAAGGCTAGACTTGGCAAGTCATATAAGGGAACTGTCAAAGTGCTTGGATGGTGCAAGTCTAGCAGCCTACAAGGAGATGCAGAGAGTTAATAGATCTGTTTTGGATACTAAGATGCATTGTTTGAGGCTTCAGCCAAAACATGAAAGTGAAGAATGTGGCTAAATTTTGTATTGCAACAGCAACTTGGCAGGAGATCCTGAATCTAGGATCAGTGTAACTGGATTCGATCATTTATCTGCTTGGAGTACCAAATTGCTGGAGATCAAAAGCTCAGAAGGGTGTTACGTTGTGAAGCAGTGAAGCCAAGTATGTGGCTATGTCAGAAGCGGTCAAAGAAATCCGTTTAATCTTTTATTTGTTAAGGGGCATGTTCAATGAAGTGAAACTCCCAATCATTATGAGGTGTGATAATGTGGGTGCAATTTTTATGGCAGAGAATTTGAGCGCTGGAGTTTGTGCCAGATGTGTTGACGCCAGGTATCATTTGTTCGTGAACACGTTGTTGATGACTTCATCAAATTGTCTTTGTAAAGTCTTGTGATAACAATGCTGGTGTCTTTCCAAGAAATGTGAGTAAAGATGCTTACACGAAACACAAATGTAATTTCTTAGGAAAAATGGAAGATTCAAATGATTGAATATTGGAGATAGGTAGGGATTGGATTGCACCATCAATATTCTTTAGCCTTAGGGTTAGTTTAGTTTATGGGAGAATAAGTGAGGTAATGTGGTTTGTGTGAGAACAATAAAGAAAAGACATTCAAGTTAGCAATAAAACTAATTATTTATTTTAAAGATTAAAATTTAATTGTGAAGAGGCTCTCTAACAAATAGCTTCCTCTTCTAGGATCCATCCTTGATTAAATGTATGTAATCATGGTAGATGCAATATGGAAATTGAGCATTTTGTCTTGCTGCATACAAGAAATTGCTGTGGGTGACAACTTTATGCTGGACTTTGATATTTCATTTCACAAGAAATCAGAGTTATCCTTTGATATCTTCTGGGATTATGAAATATTGATCAGACTTAATTGTCACTAAGTAAATTATAGGTTTGGAGTTCTTGGCACACCTCCACTAACATGTCATAAATTACTTGGCTGCATTTACATAGTGAGCAATGGACCGAATTCATAATGCATTCCATAATAGCTGCCATTGTGATGTAACAGTACTGATGACTTTAATTAATTACACCATAAGTGTTTAGGTAAAGAGAACCAAACCATCTGCAAATAAAGTTGAGCACTGGCTGAAAATTCATTGAAAATTATATTCAATAGTTAAGACTGACATCATACAAGTGTTTGCATGTCTACTAGAGAAGAAGTAAGGTGTCAAATTGGGAATCTTGTTGGGATGTTTGTTTCAAATTTTGCAGTTGAGCAGATGTACATACCGTTTCCTTACGACCTATGATTACTGGAGCTCCTTTGCCTGACAAGATACGAGTATCACTTTTATAACAACTGTTGTACAGACTAGTAGACATTAATTCATTCTAGTGAAGCTTATTCAAAGGACACTAGAGGAAGTTGACAATGACAGAAATGAAGAAATAAAATTAGGCATCAACATTCCAAACAAGAATTACAAATTTTGCCAAATATCTCATTCACAACAAGAGCATGTGACTGAATCGTCAACAAGAGCATCAAGGTTGGAAGTCTGATTGCAGAGAGTTTTAGGAATGGTACCACTCAGAGTATTGCTCAAAAGGTTCAAACGAGAAAGTTTCGTAAATTGAACGATTTCACTTGGAATGATACCACTCAGATCATTATCATGAAGATAAAGCTCTTCCAAATTTGTAAGTGCACCAATTTCACTTGGAATGGATCCAGTAAGAGAATTGGAAGAAAGACCCAACGTCATAAGTTTTGTACACTGACCAATTTCACTTGGAATGATACCAATCAGAGAATTGGAAAAAAGATACAACCGCATAAGTTCCGTACTCTGACCGATTTCACTTGGAATGGATCCAGTAAGGGCATTATGATAAAGATTCAATAACGTTAGAGAGCGAAGCAGAGCAATGTCTTCCGGAACTGATCCAATCAAATTATTGTCTTCTAACGCTAGTACGTGTAGAGTTCCATTTACACATAAAGTTTCGTTGCTGTTTTGGTACCAAGTACATTCATCATCTTCTGTGAGCCAACCTTGCCTTTTCTTCCATTCTGTTCCTCCTGTTGAGAAAAAGAACAATGCCATGGCAAAGCGTTGAACCTGCCGATCAAAAGAGTAAGCTATGAAATTGGACCTGTTCAGCAACCAATCAAGGCAAGGTATGGTACTGTATAAGGAATTTCCAATTCTTGACGGGATGCCTTTGTCAGAAGTGGTTTAAGCTTTTCCAAAAGAGCAATTGTGGCCGCATTATTCGGAGTTTTTCTTGTCAAAATAACAGCAGGGATAACAATGCCCGCCAATAGCAGCAGTGAAACAACAATGGCAATGAGCCTGCACCTTAGGATCGAACCTTTCTTGTAAATAGCATTCACATCATTTGGGATATCTTTAACAAGTAGTGTGTCTTCTAATGGAATCGCATCAACAAGAACATCGACAACTACTCGGGCACTTGTGATTGTTACAGAGGTTGAGTCTAGACTTTGGCGTGTCATGGATAATCTTGTATCCCGCAATTCCGTTTCATCTACTTCATTTGTTCCTCCACAACTATCGGGAATAGCACATGCTCCGACTGGTGCCTCGGTTTCCATGCTTTCGATTAGATCCTTTGTATCCATCCTTTCATTGGAGGCATGATTATTGCTTTTTTCATAGTTCCGATTGTCTCCTTCCAATTGAAAGACATTCAATCTGTTAGCTGTTGACGATGCTAGCTTATCCCTACCTAATACCTTTTCCTTCTTTGGCATTGTTGATAACTATATCGCTTACCAAAATTTGAAATTATGAACGAGATTAGCATAGTAGCCATTGTTACCATCGTTCATTTCTTACGTGTTTAATCGCTCTTCTGACCTACTATTGAAAACGCGTGCACATGTTCGTAGAAGATTTAGTCAATGCCGGCTGATGGCAAATAATTGTCTAGCTCATACTCAAATGGAATTCGGATGTTGAGTCGTTTTAAAACTGATTTTTCTTCCGTTAAACAGGCCGGAAGTTTTTTGCTCAATACAAAAATTTTGAAATTCCGACCATTTGAAACCTATCCCCAAGTCGCGCTATACCCAATCTCCACCCTTTTCGACATCTAAGCGACACACAATGACTGCTCTATCAATGTTCAAAAGTGCACTCATTGCGTCATCTAAACTCATCTGATTCATTAGGTGATCCCCTATCATATGGATGAGATACAGGGAAAGAGCATATTTCATTGTCGACTCCAAAAATTCGATGTAAGATTTTGAAGATCATGGTGCTTCACTAGTGATATCTTACTCACCAAAAGTAATCACTTTCGCTCCAAGGTATGTAACAACCAAGTCAAGGTAGAACCAATCAATACGCTTCAAAACGTAGCTGAGATTCTAACAAACAGCGCAACTTCGCTCTGGCACATCAACAAATGGTAACATTTTCCCAGTAAGCATCCTGACAACTTGAAATGCCGGAGTATTAGAATATACTTTTACTCTATATATTCTTCTTCGTGTTTCAAGCAATCAATACATAATACCGGGCCATGTGTATACATAACAATTTACATTCCTTTAGGTACCTTCACGTAACATATATATGTATCATGAACAATTTAATCGCAAATTGACAAAATTAGCAAACGTCTACTTTTACATTTCAATCTTGGTAATCTCACAATGAATCTGCAGTCTTATGCCACATGACAATTATTGCTCCATGACTTATATTCAGCAGCTCAGCACTATTGACTACCAGCCATGTCACAAATTAAGGTTTTTTAGTGGCTGTATAAAAACTCGCAAATTCTGCCGTTAAATCAACTATATGGCAAAGCCAAATAATTCAAAATTGTAAGGCAACTTTTCAAATTAGTGTAGGCGCCAAAGGAGTAGTACCAGGAAGAAACAAGCTAGTGAGAATAATTGATGTCGCATATCTAGGTGACAGGATGGTAACAAGAAGAAACAACAGGGGTTAGGAGTCCCAGTGAATCAAGAATGTCAGTCTCAGCGTTTTTCCAAGCATTTGGATCAGCTTTGTCAATAGCCTTGTGCATGAATGGTATATACATCTATCCCATTGCTAACTGGTCAATAGCATCCAGTTGAAGTTAAGAGTGGAGTTTTGGCGTAAAGAAGTCTTGGCATCAATGTAAATTCTGTAAGTTGGCTGTCTTTATATCATCACATTCTATGCTCAGTGTCTGTCTTTGTTGTTGAACAGGTAGGTACATCCTTTTGCAAATTCAAACCATTCGTTTCACATCTTGATTTCGATCCTGCCCATTGCATCTCAATCTGCAAGCTTTTGCTGAAGTTTTTGACCTATGCTACCCATTTAGCGGTTACAGCCTTTCCAGCAGAGATTTCATCCAACACGCCCTTATTGTTTCTGTGCGTGGTGACTAATAATTCCTTGTGGTGCATCTATGCACCTAAGATAGACCAAACATATTGTTGAGAACAGTTTGTTGAGGAACCCTGTCAATATTCAACCTTAGGCTTAAATTTTGATTGAATAAAACATGGAAGACCACCAACCATCCTGAGCATAGCAACACATGCTTCACACAAGGTAATTTCTTGGGCAAAATTGAAGATTCACAATAGTGAATTTTGAGGATTCTTAGTATGATGGTGCTCTACGGTGAGATATCAAAAGCAGACACAGATAATATAAACTCTTTTATTGATTTTTCTATTAGTCTTGTCTAATCTTGAAACCTCTCTCAAGAGATGTTCTCAAGAGATCTTTGTCATTAAACTTAAAGATTCGCAATCTTGTACTAAGCTTTCTCCCAACTCTTTATAACTAGCTTCAACCTTGTCCATAAGGAAAAGTTTGTTATCCATAAGGATAAATTAACTTAGACCTTCAACTCTTTATAATTAAACAGTTGTTTTCTAATTTAGATCTTTATTTAGATCATTGTTATAACCGTCTTAGCTTAGATCCGGTCCTGGAATGTATAATAATACTCTCCATATATAAGCAATATTTATGCCTCACTAAGTTTATCATAGTAAACTTGTGGTCAATACAGAGTATCTGACCGTCAGCATGCTCTTAACTCTTAACCCTTCTGTGTATGTCCCTACATGAATGCTTGTGTATGTGTACTTTTCTACAGCCTGCACAACTAAAACCACTAGGGATATAGCTTATTCAAACTGCAAATTAACTCTAACAGAGCATTAAAAATATGTATAACAATATTTCTTTTCATTCAGGAAAAATCTTTTATGCTTCTTAAGTCTAATTGTAAGGGGATTGAACCTCATAAATCACATGGATCAGTAATATTGTTGTATGTTGGGATGACTGTGATCAAATTTATCTACCTTTACACTCATGCCAATGCTAAATTCATGGTATAATTTAATTCATCAAAGTTTGAAGATACAAATGTCATGTTAGGTCAAGTAGCAAAACTCCAATAAATATTGCATCATGCATTAATTATATGACCTGTAAATTCTACCTTCACAAATATAACAAACATCAATTCTGTATTGTTTATTTTGATCTTTCATGGTCTTCTTGACTTACTTATATGAATGTTGTAGATAAAGGATAAGACAAATAAATAGTCCCAAATCAACATAGATAATTCTAAAGGAACAGTAATGAATAGAAAAGACAAACAGGTACCCACATTTAAACATGTTGGAAAATCTTCTATTCCGTTGATCAAACAGATGAAGGTAAAGGTCAACAAAAGTTGCATTTGAAAGTTGTGATTACTAATTAAAAGATTTAAACTAACTGTGACAACACAGTATTGAATGTCAAATATTCCTTATGGATAACCTAAACAAATAAAAATAACTTAATTTTGTGGGATATTTCTAATATTTTTAGTGTTAGAATTTTCAGACTGGAAACAAACATGATCAGTCAGTGATCTATCAGAACCATATATACACCACCCATGAGCAGCAAGATAGTGTTGGGGGTACTAATTTGCCAAACATTTGTTGCCGAGGAATGAGACTGAACATATGGCCTGCTGGTTAGTTTCATTGGTTGATAAGTCCCAATAATGAAAGGAATTTCTACAAGAGTTGAAACTTGTTTGCTGGATGAAATCAATTTGTTATCCCGGAATAAGTTGTAGTACCCTGGATATGATAATCTGTCTCCACCAGTATTAGTCACCTTGAGAGTGTAGGCTTCATCCTTAAGGCACTTCTCAAAGAAAACCACGGAAGATGTGTATTGATGATCATACTTGTCAAGGCCATCTGTTGTGAGCGTTTGATCAGCAATCTTGGTAAAGTATTGTCAAATATTTCCCATCTCGTCTCATTGGGAAGATTATCAAGTCCTAACTCAAATTTAAGTCGAATGTTTCCCTCGGTACATTCAGTATCCAATGATAAAAAGTAGCTCTTGGCAGATGTTGTTGCATTAATTATTGTATTGTCATCAATGAGGAGTGCAACATATCCCGGAGGGTCAAATGTAACAATGGTATTGTTGGAAAATGCAACTTTATACAGAGAATGTCGCTCAAAGCATCTATGCCCAGTGACTTGCTTATTTGCAAAATGTATGGGTTCCTCTGATTCAATCATACTATTCTCTTTTCCGCTTGTATCTTGATAATAGAATTTACTATTGGATGCCTTT
>CAAAJI010000144.1:57026-71906 GCA_900642245.1 Fragilaria radians | reverse complement strand
GTTTGGCCACGTCCTGGGCAAATCCAGGCCATGTCATTGTTTTCCGGATTGCTTGTTTTGTGCTAGCTTGTCCTGGATGCAGAAAGTATTCATGATACCAGGAGATGATTCTTTGCCTTAATGGCTGTGGAATATATATCATATCTATAATAAGAAGATAGAGTCAACCTATCACACAAGAGAATCATCAGTCATTTGTACAACGGTACATCTACTAGAAATGGGCAGTAACATATAAGTGTTAGTATGACAGGAGTCAGCAGTAACCGGCAATTACTGTAAGTGGATACAGAAAATCATCTTTTCTGAGCCTTTGTGGGTTCGAATCCCACTGCTACCGCTTGTTACTTACCATATATAGTAGTTAGACTAAATTTAGATTCTTATAATATCCTTGAAGCAGAGAAGGTCATAGCCTTTTAAATTCTAGAGGGAGCAGTGTGGCATATCTGCTGCCTTTTCTCTGAGTCCTTGGCTTTTCAGCTGTTCATGATAAATTAAGGCTGTATACATTGGAAATTTAATGTTGGTTTCCACGGATGTGTCCAGTAAAGTAGATATTTCCTCTATAGGTATGGGAACATCCTCAATGCTGATCTAGACAAGATATCTGCTACGACATTTTTCATACCTGGGAGGGATTGGAATTGAACTCCATATTCCTCCAGAAGTAATAGCCAGCGCAAAACGTGATCTGAAGCTTTGAACCTGTTGAGGGTATTATTTTTGTGGTCTGTAAAGACTATAGTAGGGTATCTCAGTAAAATATGCTTACACTCTTTGTATGTTTCCACTATTGAAAGTAATTCTCTTTCTGTTGTAGTATAACAACTTTTGGGTTTAGTTTCTTTGAATAAAGCGCTCATGGCTTGTTATTCTGCATAATGACGCCCCCCAATTGTAAATCCAAAGCATATGTGTAAAGATGAAACGGTGTGGTAAAATCTGGGTATGCTAGTAAGTCCTCTGAGTCTATAGCCTTTTTGATATTTTCAAAGGCGGATGTATGTTGTTGGAACCATTGATATTTGGTTTTATTTGACGTAAGCTTAGCTAAGGGAGCTAATAAGTCACTTGTATGGAACCACATTTCCCTGTAATAATTGGCAATGCCAATCAATAGATGCAGATCCTTCCGAGTGGTAAGTGGATTAAATTTAATATAGCTTCCCCTCTTTTGTTCACCAGTTGGATCCCTTTGCAAGTAATCCAATATCCTAAATACTCAATTTCACCTGTGAGGAATTTAGTTTTCTCAACATTAATCTTCATTCCTGCTACAGCCATTTCCAACTCAATTAGACTCAAGATCAATAAGGCATCCAAGTAAGTCCTGACATATTCCAATTTTGCTTTGCATAAATTTAGACATAACTTGTTGAAATACATCAGATGCAATTTTAATTCCCATTGGGAGACGTTTGTACTTTTATTTTTTGTGCATATCTTTTGTGCTGTGGGATTTAATTCAATATGATAATAACCCATGCTAAGATCAAGAGAGGTTGCATCTGTGAAACCTTCCATTGACCTATTCATGTCTCCTAGTTTTGGAATAGGGAAATGGTGATGTTGTAGCAGATTATGAACCTTTCTAAAGTCTGATACTAAATGTGTAGTTCCATTCTTTTTGAGAATTAAAAAGCTAAGTGACGCCCATTCAGAGGTATAGTCCTCCTAAAGGACTCCAATTTCTCATAGCCTGTCAACCTCTTTCCTCAACTGCTCTTCAATACTTTTAGGCACACTATATGGCCTCACATGAAATGGCATGCAGTTGGGATCACCTAATGTGAGTCCAATGAAATCCATATGGAATTCCCCTAACGATTCATCAATAGATGTTTCTACTTATGCAGCAATTGCAAAAGTTGTTTTATCCCTCTGTATATAAAAAGTGACAAGCTTGGACAAGATCATCCAGGCAAACAAGCAACAAAGTATCCGTTAAAACGCTAGAGAATCTATACAATTCTGATTTGATTGATGCTGCTTCATTATCAATTACGTAATGTTTTAATAGATTAATAGAACAGTTCAAAATCCCAGGTTCCTTCATTGGAACTTCATCCGTTTCCCATTTGATGGCATGTCTGCTAAAATCTAGGATAATACCTAGTTCATTTAGCAAATCCTGTCCAATTATCAAATCATAATTGATGAGGATTTTGGACGTTAATCTGCATAAAATTTCCAAAAAATAGTTTAACTCAAATTTAAGTCACGCACTGCACTTTCTGGAACCACCACCAGCATGTGGATTTCCCCTTCGTTTGGCTCAAAGTTTTCTCCAAAGTTCTTGGGGTTCTTGATCCACAACAATGGACCCATATGCATAAAGCCTTCCGGGTATCCATTCCCATCGCGTGTCACAGCTTTTACAGCGCTTGAATCCAACCACCTACCGTCTCTTTTCTTACCAAGGAACAGCTGTAGCTTGCTTGATGCAAACTCATACATCTGCTTTTGCTTGATTGCAACCTTCAAGTCATTCACAGATTCACTTTCATCAATCTTGATGGAGAAATAGTTCCCCTTCTCCCCAACAAGAGCACAGAACAGCTTCACCATGTTTTCTATTACTTTTTGAGAGTGTGAGGAACTTTTGTCTAAGTAAAGATATGACTTGTTTCTAGTAGTAAAGATGTAGCTGCTTGATGCTGCTGCTTAATTGCTTTTCTCATTATAAAAGTACGACTTTACTTTGAGCCTTTTGATTTAACTCTTCAAAATACTACACATTTAGACATAGTACAAGTAGAAGGAGTACATCTCTCCCGCCTTGATGTCTTCAAATGTGTGTATATTCACATGGAGTCTACAGGACCTCAATTTCTGTCAGACTCGACTTTGGACGTCGTTGCAAAATTTTCTTCCACCCATGAGATTGTAAGTCTTGAATAACTTGACTTGCTGCCAATTCGGAACGAGTCATCGATACTGGGTGGACGATCATGATCTCGTTGTAGGAGTAAATCGATACGTCCAAAATTTTCCCGAATATGGCCACAGACCACTACTCCACGTTTCTTTACAATGTCAACTCTCGACTGACATAACTGTTAGTCTCTCTGACTCTCGTTGTATGGCCTAATTTATTGCGTCTCGAGAAACAAACTATCGCAATGAAATTTAAATACAACAATCGACACGAATCAAGTTGCAGTCGACAAAAAGACCAATGGTGCAGATAAGTCAAACGTACGATCCAAGATGCCTCTATGGATACGTAGGTACATTTGTATACACAAAGCTACTTCGCTTTGGATTTGATCTGGGTTATTCTTGTTCCTGGGTGTGTTAGGTTGCCTACAACGATTATACAACATCACATTGACACGATATTCTACATGGCAACCCCCTCACTGTTTTCCGTAAATGCGATATCTAATGGGCGCTCTCTTGACGGTGAAACTCAATACTTGGTTTTTCATCGCTCGTCGCGTCTTCAACAAGGCAAGGTTTCCCCCCGTGGACAATTGATTTGCCACCAATTATCTCCATTCGAATTAAGCTCATTTCAATATGCTTCTACACAACTTGGATTTTATAATTCGATGCATCATATATTTCCTGTGATTTTTGGTGCCTTCTTTTGCCTTCATCAAAAGTGAGCTGTGCAAGTTGGAACTCGCTGGAATGTATTTCTTATTTGTATTTCACTTCATAGTTGTTTTGTTGCTCTCAACATGAAATGGACTTTTGACTTATTGATGTCCAAACTTTGCTATTGGAGGCAAAAAGGCAAGCGAAACAAAAATGACTACATATCCAAAGGTCTTGAATATCGATGAACTTTTAATGTTAGCGCCTTGACTAAGTGTCAAGGCTTTCCATATCAGCCTTGTAGGAATGTGTAAAGCGTTTAATTTCCACTTTCCATTGTGTATTCAACTATGTGCTAAATACATCATTTTATTGTGAAGAGCTATTTCATGAAATGAAGTTATACTTGTTAGTGGCAATTACATGTAGAAGCAAAAGTTTCCCCTCATCTTTGCATTCATTCGGGAAATGCTGTGTATGCTAGAGAGTTTGAACCGCGCGTTTAGGTTGGAGAAATGGTACAGGAGCCCACGTTGATATTTGTGAGCTATCACTAGTTGTATCCGGAAAACGTGTCAAGGGTGTTTTGAGATTCGTAACACTATTTGCTATTGTTTCTTTAGATGAGGTATTGTTGGCCAGAAACCTACCACCTTCTGGTAATGAGTCTGACGGACTCTCATCTCCATACGGAATGATAGTGATGGACGTTATCGGATATGCAGTACTCCTTTCGTTACGAGATGCAGTAGTACCATCATCCGTAGACAACATAGAAGTTCGGACAGAAAAGTACTGAAATCATATTCCAAAACTTTTTCTTCAGACGTACTAGCCGACACTTTAGACTGTTATGTCGATGGCATAGATAGTACCCTGATTTGATCCAGCATATAAAAAACCATTATGTGATGTCATTGTCGGGTTGTCATCATATTCTACTAAATCTACTAGGAGACTAAATGCATGGACCATCCCATCATCCCCACCAGTGATTAGATACGATGAGCAATCACTCCATATCATAGATCGGATTGGACGGTAATGTGCCTTAATGGTGCGTAAGAGACTTCCTCCAAGGGATGTCCAGATATGTAAATTACCTGATGGAAAACCACAGAACATGCGTATTGATCATCATACTTGTCAAGGCCACCCGTTGTGAGTGTTTGATCTGCAATCTTGTTCTTAGTATTGTTGAATATTTCCCATCTTGTCTCATTGGGAAGATTATCAAGTGCTAACTCAAATTTTTGTCGAACATGTCTGTCCAAGACCGTGCTGGGTGACAAGTGCCTTCGGAGGAAATAGATTGTCGTGGAGTATTGTCGACACCATCTCCAGGATTTGATGCATCTAAATTCAAGTCAATCAGTGACCCAAAAGTCGAGTAAAGTCATTGTTGTATCTGTCAGACCAACATTGTTGTTGTGGTTGATCGTTATTGGTTGGTGTTGACCAAGTTGGAATGATTATAGGTACATATTTCTGCGTCATTGACAAAAATAATGGCAGTCATTCTACCGCCTCTTCGATTCGGAGCGAATCATCTTCAGTCCTTAATTGTCTCACATTGTTTGCATAGACCCTGATCTGAGGTGAACCCTGATCTGAGGTGAAGACGAAACTTTAATTTGGAATGCAAAGACGACGACAAGCTGATTGAAATAAACAAAAAATGGGTCAAACGAATCCTTGAAATGCCTTAGGCTGTCGTGAAAAACACCCACAGATTTCTAGTGTTTTACTGGCTGCGGTACTGAAGAAAAGTAACTAGACCCGAATTCTGGTTAACGTTTTTAATAACCAGTGAAACCTTACCACAAAAAGAAATTTCTAAAACGTAATACTCCAACCATTTTCAATACAAACGCTACTACTTGTCTCCAATATTGTCTTTCTTTCATTCTCGATAACGTAGGGTTGACAACGTTTTTCATTTTCTACTTCTTTTAATTATGGTATATTATCTTTAAGTTAATACGCAGTGAAACGTACAAGATGATTACAGATTTTGTAACAATAGTATAACAATTAAAATATCAAGGAGAATGAATGTTAATGATGAGAGCTGTTCTGCCAAATTGTATAGCGTAATATGGAATAAAATCCCTACAAAAGAATATCTTGATGTAAGGAAAAGTTTTCAAACTTTGTATGATTTAATCAAATCCAAAATAAATAATAGAGAAACAACAAGTGGAATCACAAGAGGATTTTGAATGAAATGTAAATCAAGGGAATATATTCTTAAGTCTGGAAGGTCTTATATGTCAGAAGCTTACAACAAACACAATGTTTGCGGAAATTAAAAGTAGAAAAATTATGTTCTAATTTTTTGAAATTTATAAAGACTACTCTTATTTTTGAACATACAAGATTGGAGTCTTGATTGACTAATTTTTCGTTATTATAGTATTCCTTTAGATCATCCCCTATTATTTAGGATGCATTATTACTTCCAGATTATTCTGGAAAGTCAAAATATCTCTTGACTTATTTTACACAATGTTCTAAGTCATGTTACACTTCATGAAACACATGTGATTTAGCATCACCTAAATTTTAGAGATCTTTGATTAGTATCATCTAAAATTTGCAAACGAAAAGCAACAGCCATTATTCTTTTCAGTTGTTGTTGTTTTAGATGTGCCAATGTAGAGGATATCTTCGTCATCTATATTTGCATGTACTAGCAGCAATGGACGTCTCCGAATGTTGGTACAAAATATCATCTTCTTTTTCTAGTTTAATTTGATGTGCTTTATTAGAGTTATAAAGAGTTATCTTCTATTTTTCTTAATGTAGAACACATAGAAGGCTTATACAAAATAGTGTTGTGTGAAGTTGTACTTGAGCATACCCCTAGACTTCAGGGAAGATTTTCTCATATACATGGCAAAGTATAATAGTATAAATAATAAAAAGTAATAGTAGTCCTAAAAATAAAAAAGAATTTTGCATTCAGAGTAGAATTGCAAGCATATTTAGTTGTTTATGCAGCCTCTTTTGCTGAAAGGTATTGTGTAGGTTATTGTTTCCCAAGCACAGTGCCTCTTTGACATGATTGGGTCATTTGATAGAGCAGTAGAAAATAGTAGCATATGCAATGATTTTAAATTTTTACAAAATCTAGGGATGTAATGTCATGGTGGAAATTTTCTTTACTTGCTCATACCAGGAGTACGGTCTTTCTACCATCGCTACATTACAAACTATTGGAACATTTTAAGCACTTACATTGAATGAACCTTTTTTCTCTAGGCAAGTAGTTGGTGCTTGCTTTGCTACTCAGAGTTAAAGATCACAATAGACAATTCATGAAAATGTATGAATGTCAAAGGTAACAATTGGCATATTGAAGATCTTGCTGCATGTCAAAGGTTACAATTGATGTAATGAAGATTTTAATAATGTCAAAGATTTCGATTGATACATTGAAGATTTTTTCCATATCTGAAGAATACACAGAGGTGCTAAAGAATTATTAATGATTTTAAGGAAGCATATAATATACCAGAAATAACTGAAGGATAATTGGTGAGTGTGGAATAAAATATGGAAGTTAAACGGATGCATCATTAGTCAAAAGACAGAATTAGCTGGTAAATGAAAAATTAATTTAATTTAATTTATTTAATGAACCTCGTAATTTAGTGTGCTGTAAACTGAACTTTGAATTCTAAGATAACTCAAGATTTTTATCTGTTTTCATTACTGCAACACTTTTTAGCTTTGCTGAAGAAATTCAGTATGAGCCTCTAGATTGTAACGGACTTATCTAAACGATTGGATATATAATGTCATCTTATTTGACATATTTGTGGGATAACATGAAATTTTTCAACAAATTTTGATTTTGACTGCCTACATTAAATGGATCATGCAGAATCATGGTTTTAGTCAATGAGGTTCATATATATATGCAGCCCACAAGCAGCAAAATATTATGTATTCGGACAATCGTTATGCCACCATTAGTTGCGGATGAATGAGACCGAGCATAGAGTTAGTTGATAAATCCCAATGATGAAAGTAATTTCTACAAGAGTTAAAACATCTGTCATGAATATCTAACATCGAGTTATTCCTTACATATTATTTTTCCAACTTATTTGGCCACCATTCGATTGCATTCGGTGTACGTTCAGTCCATGTATGCATTGTGTGACTTTGTTCCTAATAAGACTCAAGGAACAAACCTGGTGAAACTCTACGAAGGAACAGTATTCCTTCGGAGATGTAAAATTTCACTGGCGGAGGGAGAAAACGGCCGGGCCTGCTCAACGAACGCAATCATACATATGTGTACGGTTTTTCAATAGGGGAGTCAGAAGAGCGATTAACTATGTAAGAAATGAACGATAGAAAAATTAGTGAAACATCCTTGAAAACATTAATCCTCTCTATCCGGCACAAAGTGAAGAATCTTTTATCCAACAATGCCAAAGAAGGAAAAGGTAAACGGTAGTAGTAATGAAGCATCATTAACAACTAACAGATCGAATTTCTTGCAATCCAAACAAAAGAAAAAAGATTCTGTTGAGAACCAAGACGATCAAAACTATGAAAGCAACATCAACGATGACTCCAATGAAAGGATTACTACAAAGGATCTAACCGAAACCTTCGAAGCTGATGTACAGGTGGGAGCATTTGCTGTTGCTGGTATTGAAGAAGGAAGGAATGATTTTGATGAAACGGAATTGCCAGATACAAGATTATCCATGGCACAGACAAGTCAAGACGTATCATCTCTTAAAATCACAAGTGCCCGAGTAGTTGATGACGTGATTTTCGATGCAACTCCATTAGAAGGAGTTCCCAAGAAAGGTTTGATCCTAAGGTACACACTTGTTGCCATTGTGCTTTTGACTGCCATTATTATCCCTTCTGTTATTTTGACAAGACAATCTCCAAATGATGAGGCCGCAAATAAGTTCTTGGAAAAGCTTAAACCACTTCTGACTAATGCATCCCTTCAAGAATTGGAAAGTCCTCGTTCTAACCAAAAATCAGCCCTTGATTGGTTGATAGATGAAGCTAATTTTGATACATACTCTTTTGATCGCAAAGTTCAACGCTTTGCAATGGCAGTATTCTTTTACTCAACAGGAGGAACATCATGGAAAAATAATGCAGGTTGGTTAATTGATGCTGATGAGTGTACTTGGTACCAAAGTAGAGATAATGTGTGTGTCAATGGAATTTTGCAAGTGCTTTCTTTACAGGACAATGCTTTGAAAGGATTGCTTCCAAACGACATTTACCTCTCTTACGTACTTGTATCTTTCTGACAATTCTCTTGCTGGATCCATTCCAAGTGAAATCGGTGTACTTACGAAACTTACAGAGTTGGAACTTGATTCCAATCCCCTTGATGGATCTATTCCAAGTGAAGTTGGTGCACTTACAACACTTGCAGCTTTGTATCTTTCTGACATTTCTCTTAGTGGATCCATTCCAAGTGAAATCGGTGCACTTACGAAACTTACAAGCTTGGGTCTTTCTTACAATTCTCTTACTGGATCCATTCCAAGTGAAATCGGTGCAATTACGACACTTACAGATTTGTATCTTTCTGATAATTCTCTTAGTGGGTCCATTCCTGAATCACTCTGCCAGCAAAGGATAGTTGCTGATGTGGACGAGAATGTCACATGCTCTTGTTGCAACTGAAATATTCACATCGAAAAGCGTAGCCTAAAATTAAGTCTTTATGTCTGTCTTTGTCTGCTTGATTTGGTGTCCTGAAATAGTTTTTATTTTATTCCAAACTACAAAGTTTGTCTGTGTATTTTTGATTTGGTGTCCAACCATTATTTTGTTGACTTTTGTCCGATTTGGCATGGTCTTAACTCTTAACCCTTTCGATTGATGAATACTCCTGATCAAATTTATCCTTCCTTTGTCTCGTCTTTTTAAAACTTTTGAACAATTAAAGAATACATAGAAGTAAAGTTAACAGAACAATGATATTGACTTTGGCTTATTGTGATTTTTTCACTATCAACTATATTCTCACAACAATCTATGGCATTCCAATATCAGCTGCATAAATAACTTCTACAACCACAACACCAGAAAATCAAAATATATGTCTTTAATCCACAGATATAATACAAAAAAGTGAAATGTCTACCTTTACTTTTTCCTCACATCAATGCTAAATTAATGGTGTAATTCAATTCATCAGAGAGTTTGAAGATACAAATGTCATGTTAGGTCAAGTAGCAAAACTCAAATACTGTATCATGCAGTAATTATTTGACCTGTAAATTCTGCTCTATGGGAGAATTGAGATAGAAACATTATATCCTATTTTAAGAAAATTATGAAAAACCACTCTTCTAATTGTGAAAGATTGAAGTCTTGACTGACTAATTTTTCATAATGATAATATTTATTTAGATCAGTCTTTTATTTATTGTCTCTTGGCTATGCCAGCTTATCAAATATCTTTTGACTTCTCTTTATTTAGAGATAAACATAGTAATTATAGAAAGGTTTGTGAAACACATGTGATTTATTATCACCTAAATTTTAGAGACCTTTGATTAGTATCATCTAAAATTTGCACACAGAAAAAATGATGATGTTTTTCGATGTGCTAATATATCTGATATGTTTATCATCTAGATAAGCTGAGGATGATTACAGCACTTCTTCTAACTGTGAAAAGTCTATGGGAATAAGCAACATGTAAGAGCCACCGTAGCTAGCACTTTTAATGGAGCTAATGTCTATAAAAAGCCTTTCACCGGGAAATTGACTACTTCCTTTCCACTTTTACTTAACATTCTTCTGTCTAGCTTTGAAATCGCGCATGCTTTGCATGAATTAGTTCACCAAATAATTTGAAACCATGGATCTTAGCTGTCCTTACCAACCTATCTGAACCAAAATGTCCTATCATTCATGAAGCATATTGATCTCAATTCCCTTCTTGGCAACACCATTCAAAACAGTGCAAGCAACAGGGTTATCACATGGTCTCAGTAAAATTCCCAAAACTGTGCCATCTTTAGCTTTGATGAATCTGTCAAATGTGATCATATTCAACCCCTTTCTTACCAAGATGATTATATATTGTCATTGCTGATCCTGTAGCCTTTCTTCAATGCTTGATTGATGCTGAATAAATTATCCCAAAGGTCAGGGACACATTTAACATCTTGAAGAGTGATAAGGAAGTTTGTTCCATTGTTCTGAGTGAGGTTTCCAACCTTAGTTGCAACTAAGAGATTACCATTTCCATATGATGTTTTCATTAATATCTCTAACATCAAACATACATCTATCTGAAACACAATAATGTGAGCTCACACCGCTGTCACATATCCAAATGTCATCATCAGACTTCTCAGCATCTGATATTTCTGCAAGACCATATCTTGTGACTCAAAATGTTCTTGATTGCAATTACTGTGATTACCATTACCAGATGGATTATTGTTTGTATTGTTTAGTCGTGAGTCCTTCTTCTTGAGTTTGAGGCAGTTCTGTTTCACATGTCCCGGCTTGCGACAATCAATGCAATACATACTTCCACTCATATTCCCACCGTTGTTACCGCCGTATTGATTTCCTTGATTTGTACATTGAGTTGTCCACTATAACGCGCCATTTCATTTGAAGCTTCACCATTATCAAAAATTGAATGACTGTTTAGTCTTTGAAAACACAAGCTTAAATCTGAACTTATTCACTAACAGTTAATGGATCTTTCTCATCTCCAATCCTCCTTTCCAATAAGGCAACCTGTAAATCATAATCTGGTGGTAGACAATTTAGCACATGTTATATATGAACTGTGTCTCCAAGATTTCCAAACCATCTCTTTAAGTCTAACAGTTATATCTTCCAGCTGAGTTATCCAAACTTTTGGATCTTCACCTTTCTTCAATGAAGAGTCTTTGAACTGTTTATCCAACTTAACCATTGAGGGAGCAGAAGTAGGTTCATACTTATTTTTAAGCTTTTCCCAAGCTGTTGTTGCGTTACCATCAGGATACTCCTTGCTCTTGCATCCCCTTGCAATGTTAAATGCAATTTTTCCAATACTGGTCTTGACATCGATTGAAAGCAACAGTTCTGTATAAGCAATTTTGTTCAATTTGATGGCTTTCTTCATCTTTGTGCCCGTAACTGAATCCTCATCAATCTCTTCATCTGCCTTGAGAATAGACAACTTTCCGATTAAAACAACTTTAAAACCATATCTTTTGGCCATTGCCAGAAACTTCTCACTCAAAACAGGCCATTCATCAGACTTTCTGCAGAAAGGAATCACTCTAATTTTGCTTAATTCAGTCATCTTAACTCAAAACGTGAATGGCAAATGAATGAAAAGGGTAATGATGAATATTCCCAAATATATATTCAAGTATAACAATAAATAGAAATGACAATAAGGTACCCACGTTTAAACAAATTAGCAAGTCTTCTATTCAGATGGTAAAGAAAGGATAAGAGTTGATAGCACAGGCAAGATGCACTAAAAAGTTGTGATTATTAAAATATTCTTTACTTATTGCTGACTCACACACTTGCTGATTCACATTCTTTGTGAATATCCATATATCCTTAATGATTCACCTAAACAGATAAATCACTTATATGAATGAATGCAAGGAATATTCCAATAAACCTAAAGATGCAACCAAGCCCTTCCCTCCTGTCCATATTGGAATACTTGGTAGAAGGTCAAAGTTTATCATTGTACCTGATATATTGCAGCAGTAAGGGAAAGTCCACAGAAAGAGCCTCAAGTTTCAGAATGGATCTTTTTGACACTGCATACATCATTAAAATAATTTTGCAATTACAAGTCAGTCATTACATGACTCACTAATCAAAAAATAAAAAAAACAAGTACAACGTGGAGCAACGACAATCTCCTACAAAGTTGTTACATTATCCTACCAAGCAAGCTTCATTTTAAACATTTCAAAAGACATCAAGATAAGCCCACTTAGATCCAAATGCTCTGCTTTTTTTAAGCACAAGTATGAAATTGTACTGTAAGAAAAAATGTCACAGTCTTATTGATACGGTTCTATTGGGTGTATGTTTCATGGCCCTATCGGTATGGAGCCAGATTGCAACAAAACTCCGTTCACAATCCTTCTAATGTGAAAAGCTGTTGACCTCCTGTGGACGCTGCTGATACGTCGGATCCTGTTGTGCCTTGCTTTCCATTTCCACAGCTACTGCTGTATCGACGAGAAAGTTGAATAAAAAGAAAGGGAAATTCAGTTTATTCAAGAGGTTAGAACAATTCCATTTTCTACTTTGTAAAATATCCAAAGCTCCCAATATAAAATCAACTTATCATTAGAAATTGATTTGTCTTTTAAGAGTAACATCACCTTGTCCATCAAGGCTTTCAAAATCACAACACATGCACCTCTTATCATTAGTCAGGCACTGCATTTTCTGGAACCACCACCAGCATGTGGATTTCCCCTTCATTTGGCTCAAAGTTTTCTCCAAAGTTCTTGGGGTTCTTGATCCACAACAATGGACCCATATGCATAAAGCCTTCCGGGTATCCATTCCCATCGCGTGTCACAGCTTTTACAGCGCTTGAATCCAACCACCTACCGTCTCTTTTCTTACCAAGGAAAAGCTGTAGCTTGCTTGATGCAAACTCATACATCTGCTTTTGCTTGATTGCAACCTTCAAGTCATTCACAGATTCACTTTCATCAATCTTGATGGAGAAAGAGTTCCCCTTCTCCCCAACAAGAGCACAGAACAGCTTCACCATGTTTTCTATTAATTTTTGAGAGTGTGAGGAACTTTTGTCTAAGTAAAGATATGACTTGTTTCTAGTAGTAAAGATGTAGCTGCTTGATGCTACTGCTTAATTGCTTTTTTCATTATAAAAGTACGACTTTACTTTGAGCCTCTGATTTAACTCTTCAAAATACTACACATTAAGACATAGTACAAGTAGAAGGGGTACATCTCTCCAGCCTTTATGTCTTCAAATGTGTGTATATTCACATGGAGTCTACAGGACCTCAAAAATTCTGTCTGACTCGACTTTGGACGTCGTAGCAAAATTTTCTTCCACCCATGAGAATGTAAGTCTTGAATAACTTGACTTCAATTCGGAACGAGTCATCGATACTGGGTGGACGATCATGATCTCCTTGTAGGAGTAAATCAATCCGTCCAAAATTTTCCCGAATATGGCCACAGACCAGAGCTTCATAACTCTACTCGACGTTTCTTTACAATGTCAACCTTCCGATGTATCCATATTAAGACGATGTACTACCAGTCGATCGATCGGTTGAACAGTTGGAGCATATACAGCGAATCAAAAGCAACGACGTTAATGATGACGCCAAGGCCCATTTGAACTGAAACACATAATATATATATATTAGTAGTTCGCAAGAGACAGATTTTCCTAGAATTCAACATTTGTAAGTCGCTCAGATGCCATTTATCTAGCTCTCCAAATTGTTTTTGGTAAAAATTCTTGTCATTGTTGTCATGTGTCGTGAGTTGGCGCCTGCATTTTGAATGGAACATGCTAATGTTTTTGTCATTATGCAGGATCTCCAGAGAAAATGTCACGACTGACATAACAGTTAGTCTCTCTGACTCTCGTTGTATTGCCTAATTTATTGCGTCTTGAGAAACAAACTATCGCAATGAAATTTAATAAAAATACAACAATCGACACAAATCAAGTTACAGTCGACAAAAAAACCAATGGTGCAGATAAGTCAAACGTACGATCCAAGATGCCTCTATGGATATGTAGGTACATTTTTATACACAAAGCTACTTCGTTGTGGATTTGATCTGGGTTATTCTTGTTCCTGGGTGTGTTAGGTCGCCAACAACGATAAAACAAAAATTACTACATTGCCATAGACTGCCCTACAAATGGTCTATTCTAGGCTAAGTCTAGCCAGTCCTACAAGCAGTCCTACACATTGCCCATTTCTACCTGAACATCCTTCAGTAGACTGAAGATCCAAGTGCAATGAAATGCAATCCTACAACGTACTTGATGTTGCATCAAGAAGGATCTTCTTTATCTATAGCTTTAGCTTTAAACTCTATAATATCACTTACCTTCTGAAACGAAGCGTAGCTTGTTGACAACTCATACGTCATAGTAAATTTACTGAAACAAAGAAAATTTGAAACGATATTATGGCAACACTCTCGTTTGCCAAATCATCCAAGTCACTTGACATGAAGGCAAAGAATCAGTATGCAACATACTTGATTTGATGCTTGGACCTTCCAGATGACGAGGACACTGTCAAGATTCATATCAAGTACTTTGATACAGGATCGGCCAAA
>CAAAJI010000144.1:0-17598 GCA_900642245.1 Fragilaria radians | reverse complement strand
CCAATCTTAATTCCTTTAGAATATCAGCAATTAAATGTGGTTGTGAAAGGTGAAATTTATCCTGCATCCTTTGAATCCTTACTCCCAGGAAATCTGCAATATCACCCTCAACCGTCAGCTTTAGCCCTTCTTCTTTCATTTCTTGAATTACTTGATCCACTTGTCTTGAATTTGGACCTGTGAGTATATAATCATCTGTATACAAAATAAAAATGACGCTATCTTTATAAAAGAGACATTCATCAATATTGCTTTGTATGAACCCAATACTCTTAAATGCTTGGACTAGATATTTGTTCCAAACCCTCCCAGCTTGCTTCTGGCCGAAAAGATTCTTTTTTAGCTTCAGTACATATTCCTGGTCTTCATCCTCAACTTTAAATCCTCTAGGTATTGACATGTATAGATCACATTGCTTGGGTGTATGCCAAGATGAAATCCACCTGTCGCGTTTCCCACTTGTTGATTAGGGCTAGTATTAACACCAAATGAATTGTAGGCCATGCTGCCACTGGGGAAAATGTTTCCCAATAGTTTAGGCCCTCAATTTGCTTTGATCCAACATCCAATGTATCCTTTAAGGCTTCATAGGCAACAAAGGATTCCAGATGTTTCTCAAGTTCCCCTTGCATCATTACCCAGATTTCCTCTCTGGCCAATTTTGAGGGTTTAGGTCTGCAACTTGACCTTCTCAAGTTATTGTGTGCTGTGTCATTCAATGGTTCATTGGTAGACACCATAGGCTGCTCTCCCTCTGAGTCTTGTACTGGTGCAAGGGAGATTTCTTCATAGCTTGTTTCTGAATCTATTGGTTTGGACACCGATGCACCTGTGAATGTCTCTTCTTTTGTAGTGATCATTTGTGGTTCAATAAAACCTGCCTCTTCCAACCACTTAACTCTTGGACAAATGGTCCCTTGATTACCCATTACAGTAGAAAAACTGGGGTCAAACCGGACATGAAATTGGGGAGATACGTGCCCTGTAGTGAGATTCAATATCAACGCTACTGAGCGTGCATGCTGTGTGGACATTCCCAAGTACATGCCAATTCTTGCTCGAAGCTCCCATTTAGGAATCTTCTTAGCTGTCTGGAGTCTATTATCCAAAACAAATGCCGGACATGCAAAGGGTTGAAAATATTTCAGATTTGGTCGCGTATCAACACCATGAAACAATTCCTGAGGTGATTTAGGCTCCTGAGGATTTGCTGGAGTAGCATTCAACACTTCATTTGCAAGCCTAACTGCGTATGGCCAAAGATTGGCTGTTACTGCTTCAGGCCAACGGGATTGGGCATGTATTATCATGGTTCTTGCCTGATCTTGGAGCGCCCGTATTTTCCTTTCTGCAACCCAATTCTGAAAATGTGCGTTTACCCCACAGAAAGTAATTGGTTGCATTTTTGGGCATGCATTCGAAATTTGGTATCCGTAAAACGTCCGTTATCCGCTTGATATCTAAGAATTTTTACTCCACTTTTTGCATTTGCAAATCATTCGAATGATAATTTGGCTTCCAATGTTTCATCGGAACTAGTTGACTTTTGTAAATGAACATAGGTTAGATCACTGAAATGATCCACAAATACTGTTGCTACTTTGTATCGCTTAGTAGTCAACCAACCCTTAAGTTGCGCAATTAATCCAGGGGGGGTGGATTCCAGTTGATCGACACTGATGCATTGCACTGGTGCCGTGGCTGTCCTAATTCTGGACTTGATTTGATCCTTAGCCGGTTTGTCTCTCCATGGCCGCCGGGTGGCCTTACCAAACATACAACTTGGACACACTGGGAGTGGACATTTTGCCAATTTCCTTGGCAATATCCCAATTTTTGAAAGGTGCACCATGCGCCTGAGCGACATGTGATTAAGCTTGTGGTGCCATTTCAAAAGCTCTGCAGCTGGGGTCTGTGTGTCTTGCAAGGAGTCAATCTGGGAGATTGACGTAGAGGTATTTGTAGGTACATCTTTTGCAAGATCAAAAGCATGTAATGAAGTTTCATTTGGCTTTTGGCTTTCCTGCTGTTGGTTAATAGTTGTGCATTGCTCCTCACCTTGGTCATCATCTATGACCTGCTTGTTTTTGTTTTCATTTGGGGAATTATCATAGATACTTAAATCTTGTATGTCCGCTTCATTTAGGAGTGCTGCATATGAAGTAAAATTTGGAGCTGTAAACATTGTTGCAACGTTGCTCCCTGCTTGGTCAATAGGAATGGTTTTCCTGCTTTGACCTTGGTCCCATACTAATATCACTTTGTCAGCAAATGTGATGCAATGGTTACCACTCATGTTGCCTGTTTTACTGTGTACCTGAGCCCAGTGTTGGGGAGAGAGTAATCTGCTTGGTGCTTGCGGTATGTATAAGCTACCCGGTATTACCTGTTTATGCACTTTACCTGTGTCATCTTCTAAATACCAAACAATTGTTCCTGTCATAACTTCCTTGATTATTCCTCCTATACCCTTTACTTGCTTGTTTATAGGCCTAAGATTATCTTGGAAATCCTTGTGATCATTGGAAATACAGAATGATGCACAATTGTCAATGCGTATTTTCTTTGAATCAGAATCAAACTGAAATGCTGATTTAATCTTCTCAGATTGCTTGGCGCTAAGTGCAAAGAATTGCTGGATAAGCTTCCAAATTCTTTTGTCTTAATGGTTTCATCCATGGTTGCTGTTGTACCTTAAGCCAGGACTTGAGGTATTCCATTTTACAAATGCTTTGTTTTCTGGACCCTTTCCATGGATAGACTTGTTGAAGTGCTAGAGTCACTATGCTGTTGTTGCTGTACAGCATTTCCTTGGATGACGGCCCAACAGAATTGCCTTCTGTTGACCATGCTAGTCATTCCTCTTCTTCATCACTGACTTCATATGCTACTGTAGTCAGTGCTTTATCCATCTTTGCTTTGCCTCCTTCTTTGGTCCCTTTCTTATTGGACTCTGCTTTTTCAGATTTGGCTTTGCGACATTCCTCTGGAGAATGCCTTGTCCATAGGGAATGATGATGACACCAATGGAATTTTCGATTATTTACTTTCTTTGTTTTGCTTTGTCCCTCTTGTGGTGCCTCTTTCATCCAAGACTCCATCTCTTGAGCGCGTTTCTTATTTGGTTTGAATTACCAACTTTTTAATTTGGGCTTGTAGAGCAATAATTGTCTCCTCCTCTGTGGTTTTATTGCCCCATGTACCTGCTTCTTTTCTGGACTTGAACTTGTTGATAGCCCAATCCATAAGCTGATTGTACTCAACATC
Source organism: Fragilaria radians (assembly GCA_900642245.1). Lineage (NCBI taxonomy): Eukaryota > Bacillariophyta > Fragilariophyceae > Fragilariales > Fragilariaceae > Fragilaria > Fragilaria radians. The sequence continues at coordinate 14,331 of CAAAJI010000144.1, read as the reverse complement.
TCCGCCTTCTTCATACACATCTTCCTTCTTTTTGATGTATTCCACAAATTCAGCGTCTCGACAGGCTTTATAACCTTTAAAAAGATTAACCAAAAGATCTTGAGTCTGTTCCCCTCTTGCATGTAGCTGAGAGACTAAAGAGAGCACATCATCATTGAATGCCATGATATCTGAATTGTGCTCCCTCATTGCAGAGTCCAGGGAAGACAGTTTGGTCCTCACTGCTGTAACTGTTGCACGTGTGTCTACATGTGACACCATGATGACTACCTTCAATAACAGTGCCCCTGATCCACGCCCTCCACAATGGAAAGAGGTAGCCAGACCTCTATTTCTTACTTGCTTTTGAGCCATTTGATTCAAACTGTTCATAATACAATTGTAAAGCATGAAAGAGTCCTGGGCTTGGCGTGAATCTGTTACAATGTATGATGTGACATGAGCCTTTACTTGATCATAGGTAAGCTCACCATATTGATCCAGCAATGATTTTGGCACTTGTCCTTCGCCGGGAATCATGATAATGCTGTCCCAATTAAAGATAGCTGCTTTGTCCTTGAGCTGATCCAGGAAGAGCTGTAAGTTGACTGCAGTGCAGTCAAAAGTGGTAGGTAATGCGTCAGTACCCGCTTTGAAGAGTTTTGCACCAGCTGGGGTTGCAAAATCAATAATGTCGCCACTTGCAAGCGCCGGAGCAAGGGCAAAGCGCACTGGTGGTGCCGATTCAGGTCTAGCTGCCTGAGATTGTGAAGCTGTTGGTCGTGGAGGCATGATGGACTGCTTTGTGAGCGCAGAGGAAGCGTAAACTTATTTCAACAACTGAGAATTGAAATAAGGGACTCTTTCTACTTGTGTAGATTCGATTTTTATAAACTTAAAATATCTAAAAATGAATTGATCCTCACTTTGTTTTCTTGTCAAATTTGACACTCAATTACAAGTAGCTTCTAGTAATCTTACAACAATGTAAGTAATCTTTCTTGATGCATTGATTCTCATTTCATGTAAAATAGCACGAGAACTGTTCTTCACATTCTCCTGTTATTTGTAACCTAAATATAACTTGACAACAAACTTGTTGAAGTACTTCTTCGTGTTCCTTCAAAGTGCATTTTCAATCACAATTTTCACCGTGTGTTCGTTGTTTCACATTTTGCGAACTTTGTGATTTGCGAACTTGAATTTTCATCGCATAGTGATCTTCTGTAGAACAAAATCATTCACGACTCAAGTGGAACGGCGGTTACTTTGAATTTCTTAGTTTTCATTTACTGGTATGCTCTTCACCCTTCTGTGCTGCATCCATACATGAGTACTCAAGTACTTGATTGGGTCCTTTAATACACCCTACAAGACTAAAATCTTCAGGGATATAGCTAAACCAAACTGTACACTAACTCTATTTGAGATATGAATCTGCAACGAAAATGAAATTTCTTCCAAGCATTGAAAACATAACTTTAAATTCAGGAAAAATGATCTTTCATGCTCCTTAATCTTAAGTCTAATTATAAGTGGCTCAATTGGCATTAATTGTATGGATCAACAATATCATTATATGTTTGGGATGACTGTGATCAAATTAATCCTTTATTTGTCTCATTTAAAAAAAATTCAAACAAATAAAGAATGCATAGAATTAAAGTGAACACAACAATGATATTGACTTTGCACCAACAACAACATTAATGTGATCTTTCCACTAACTCTAATATTCTCCAACAATATCAACAAACTTTGACCTTCCAATGATAACAGCATTAATATCTTCTACAAGTACAACATCAGAAACACATAGGATATGTCTTTAAACCACAGATATTATACAAAAAAAGTGAAATGTCTATCTTTACACTTTCTTCATGCCAATGCTAAATTAATGGTATACCTTAATCAATCACAGAGGCAGATCTGTGATTTGGAATTCATTGGAAGATACCAATGTCATGTTAGGTCAAATACTAATAGTCAAATATTTCATCATACATAAATTGTATTACTTGCAAACTCTACCTACACAAATAGCAAATAGTAAGATATTGTGATAGTTTATATATTTTAGTGTTACCAGTTGGAAATGGACTGGTTGAGTACTGTCAAGTAATTGCAATGCTCTGGGTTTGAATCCTACATTACGAAGGATATTTTTAGAACTATAACTATTATTCTGCTTTATTTGTTAAAGATGATCTTCATTGCCATTTTTTCAGTTGCTTTTATCAAGTATATGCAAAGTTCGCTAAACAAGATCATTGCTTGTTAAATCTTTGGTATGTTAGAGATGTTAAGATATATGTTAGAATATCTTTGGCACATCTTAACGGTTCAGAAAAGAGTTTGCAACAGTAATTATAGCAATCTTCTTTGCTAAGATAGACAATATTAAATTAAATTATAGGCTCACAATTTACACAAAATAATAATTTATAGCTTAATTTTATTTTAGAACGAATTTATCTTTCCAGTTTATCACGACCCAGACTCCCTCAGCTACAAAGGAACTACAAAGGTAACTTCAAAGGTAAAGCACTTGTGTTTTGTTTGTTTTGCTCATCTTGGTTGCATCAACACTTGTGTGTGTGTGTTTATTGTCATTTCTTGCAAACATTCCTTTTCGGCTTGATTGCTAAAAAGATCCTAACACTCAACTAACACATCAGAGAGACAACTCTATAAAACAAGACAAGAAAAGTCTAAAGACTTGTAGCGGCATAGCTACATAGCAAGCCGGGAACAATTTTGTACGACCCACTCTAGGCTTAATTGGCTTTTCATTAAATGCGTCATTGCGGGAGAAGCAAGAAACTCCTAAAAACTTACCTTAAAACGCATTGCGGGAGAAGCAAGAAGCTCCTTAAAACTTGGCTCTCCCTCTCTGAGCATAAACCGAGAATTTTGAACGCAAACCCAATCCTCATTGACGCTCCCAGCTGAGAGGCAGAAGAAAACTGTAAATCCCACGTTGAAGGGCTACGGGAGTAGTCACAGAGTGGAGCAGTAAACCTCAAATCCCTTGTGAAAGCACAAGCCCCGGGCCTGGTGAGCCCCAAGTTTGTTCTCTTTTGCTTAGAAATCCTTTAGTTGTCAAAATTTAGTCTTAGCAGTAGATTTTCACTTCCATGTAACCTAGTAACGAAGTCAACTGCTAATGAAGCAAAATGATTTGGCGTTGTCAATATACTAATTGCTGATTGATCAGATACATTTGTCTATGCTAAAGCCACTCAACACAGCAGCTATGGCTTGACAATGAAAATCAAGCATTTGGCATTTTGCAAGAGCTAATCAGATATACCACCACATAAACACACCATCTTGAACTTTCAAAATGTCAATTTTAATCATCCCTTTTGTTCCCAGATTCATAAACGCGGTCAAGATGACTTGTTTTCTATCAGCATTGATTGCTAAATGTGAATCATTGTTGCCATTGACTCCTCTTTTTCTTGCAGCCTTATCTTGCTGCTCTCCATCCTTGGTTTTCTTGACTATTGTCATAAATGTTGGCATTTGCACAATGACATCTCCCTAATGAACAATTCCTATAATCCGATGCTGGTCCTGTTGATAATCCTGATTGGACAAATGTGAAGCAATATTTTTTTGTGCACATTTTGTTGAATCCTTCAGCTTCCTTTGTGAAGCTTCTTGCTATAACTCTTAAACTTGATGGTCAATACATCTCCCATCTTTGTGATTTCCTAACCTGTAACATGTTTATTCCCAATAAAAGCACACTTCTTCATATCTTCTCAGTCGCCAGTAAACTTTGGCTTTTGACAAATGTTTTTCGCTTCCATCTCCTAGTTCCTTCCATTCAAGTTCTTTCTATCAAACGCTTTTGATTGACTCTGGACATTTCTGACTTTATTACTTCTTGCGGTTGCTTTCCTTTATTCTTACCTACGCCTGTATCCTTGAACCTTTTGCCATTATCGCGGTCCCTTCCTTCACCTGGAAGATTCTTTTCCGTCAGCTTGGACTCGTTTGCCAAAATGCCGGTCTTCTCTTTTCTGTTACTTGTAACAACGATACTTTTAATGATGTGTACAGAAGAATCTAAATCTACACCAAGAAATAGACCTTAAATTGTTATTGTTGGAACTAACTAGTTTGTTAACAGTATGAGGCTTCATTTCTTCGTTCTTTCACCGTGATTGTGGAGGCATTAACAAATTTACAATGCATGATCAACTGTTGAATGACTTCTTTCATTTCAACGTCGTATAGGTTGTTAAGTAATGCCCTCAAATAACCATTCCTGAAACATGAGGCCATGATTTTGTAGAAGAGTATACTCCTACCTTCTTGTAACCTCTCATTCCTTCTCGATACATCCTCCTTATAGACTTTCTTTCCTACTCAATGCAAAACTCTATTTAGCACAATGGATTATATAAACAGTGTACATCCAACAGAGGATGTCATGAGAGAGCTTGTGCACTTTTGGTTAATGTAAATCCAGCCTGATTTGGGTAATAATTGGATTCCTAATTTGCTGCGGTTGTGCTGCTTCAATTTTAAAGACTTATGATACCTTAGGGGTTATGGTAAACTAGAAAGATATTGACCTACCTTGGCTGAAGGATCAAGAAGCTAATCCCTAACACAAAAGGTTGTAAGCAATAACAGTTTAAGAAAAAAATAAAAATAGGAGATGTGTGTGTGTACTGGTGTAAGGAGACGTCCTGTACCATTAGTTCATAGTAAATAATAGTAGAGTCAAAATATTCTAATATTTACTCATCTAGCTATGGTTAGTTACAAGTAAACTATCCTCCTACTTACCTACCACAAGTTAACTATGATAAATGATTCACTAGTTGAACTTAGTGAAGATTAAATATTGTTATAAATAGAATGTATCCTGATACAACCCAGCACCAAATCCAATCTAGGACGGCTATAATAATGATCTAAATAAAGAGATAATTAGAGAGTTAAGCTCTTTAATAACTAAGAGTCTAAAGGCTAAACAAACTTATCCTTATTGACTACCAAGTTGTCTTTATGAACAAGTTGAAGAGATTTGTCTAAACAATTGGGAAGAAGCTTTAGAACAAGATCTAATTCCTCAAGAGAACTCAGTAACATTTCTTGAGAAGGGGCAAGAAGTTCTCTTTGAGAGAAGTTCTAAGACTACACAAGACTAAAGAATAAATGTAATAAAAACATTTTTTCATTGTGTACTTTCTATCGTCTAACATAGAGCAGACATATATCGTTGTGCCACATTTAACAACTTGAGCGTACTATGAGCCTTTTGTTTCATTTACAATTGTCTATTCTTGTAAACATCCTCTAGGTTCTCCGTTTCAATAGACAGTAGCAATGATTTCTATCAGATATGCAAAGTTATTCTGCTGTTATATCCAAGACACATTTCATCTTGAATCATTGATTGCACATCAAAATGCCTCACAAACTGCTGGATGATTGTTTGCAAAGATAATCTTCACCGTGTATGGATGCTTTGAATTCAATGATGAAGAGCAAGCCATCCTAATGTGCCATTTGATTATTATTTTTATTGTGCCCAAATTTCAGAGTAAATTGTATTTTCCTTTCCTTTCCGAACAAGAACAAGAGAGGGATTTTGCCAATACATTGTCAATAGTTTGCCCTAACCTTTAATCACCATGTTTTAGGAAATATTTAGTGATACCACTCAGCAAGTTTAACCTTGTTTTGAGCCTCCAATAACTTTCTCAACAAAGTTGGCCATGCCTTCAATTACTTTTACTATATTTTAAGCAAGATAATGCTGGAATTCTCAAATGGCCTATGGACCTATGTTAGTCATAAGAAGAATTTAGAGGGATGCAATCCAGGTTTCTTAAGCAATAGAGAAGGTGTGCGGGAAGGTAAGGTGATCAAAGTTAATCTTGCAATTTATTTTTCGGATTTCTGTTGCTTTAATTTTTGTTGTAACTGATAAATTTGTGTTGTTCCTTAGGCATCTTTTTGTAGAAATACGATATTTTCATTCTCTTATTCTTTATGCCTACTTTTACAAACGGGATTGATTTCCTTTTTCCGATTATTTCCAAACAAAGTTAAAGGTAGCAAAGAATTTTTTTAAACATATACTTTTTCCCTTTCCATTGTTGAAAGCTTGCAGAGCTGTTCATACAAGCTACTGTCTTGTTCATATGAAACTGATAATCACAATCTATCTCCACCAGACGTAACATTTCTTTATTTATTGGGAAAATTACCCTTTGGTCCAAACTAATTCACAATAATCTGATGGTATTCATAACTTTTTATTATTCATCATGAAGCACTATTGATCAAAGTTGGGAAACACGATTTTTTGCAATAGAGAATCTTTGGAGACTTATCAAAGTTTAAGGAAATTCTCAAGATTAGTGTGGTGATAAATGATTCCAACTAGTATAGGTCTTTTTCACTTTTTCTGGTTACAGTGTCATTTTTGGTCATTGGTAGTAGTAGTACTAGTAGTACTGCTATTCATAATATACGGACGACAAGGAATTAGTCATCAGAATGTGCTCTAATGAAGTCAGTGCTGCCTTGCTTGTACTTGAATGTACAATGAATCAAGGATTGTAACATCTTTACATGGTTGTAAATACTTTATATCATCATCCTCCCTTTCATTCCAATCGAAGTACTTGAAAAGGCTTGAATTCATCAAATCCTGGATCTATTTCCTCCAAAGGCACTTGTAACGTAACACAGGATAGATTTAATGGAAGGTTGAAAGAGTGAATCAACAAGATTGAAATCTCTCATCCACCAATTCTTTGAAATTCTCCTTAGACGTCTTTAATCATATGGATGTATCTACATGTGAAAACAAAACCTTTACGCAGGGACAACTTTATAAGATGCATGATTTTTATCGTGAACTTTCCAAACCATGTTCAAGGAAGCAAGTGAAATTTGGATTTGACATTCAATTTGATTCGAAAGTATCCAATAGTAAATTCTATTATCAAGATGATGCAATTGGAAAGGAATTACTCTTGATTGAATTAGAGGAACCCATACATTGGTGTCTTTGAGCGACGTTCTCTGTATAAGGTTGCATTTTCCAATGATACCATTGTAACATTTGACCCTCTGGGATATGTTGCACTCCTCATTATTGACAATACAACAATTAATGCAACAAGATCTGCCAAGAGCTACTTTTTATCATTGGATACCGAATGTATCGATGGACATGTTCTGCCTCAAGGCGCTATAGCTTTTGAAAGATGAAACTGATTTCTTATAAGTTAACCTAAGAACTAACAGAACTAAGACTGAGTCAGCGCTCAGAGAATGTAGAACTAAAACTAAAGATACTAAAGATTCGATTCACAAAGATTCTCCAACCATACCGTACTTGTAGATAGATTGACCGTACGGCATGTTCGACTTAAATTTGAGTTAGGACTTGATAATCTTCACAATGAGACAAGATGGGAAATATTCAACAATAGAAAAACTAAGATTGCTGATCAAACGCTCACAACGGTTGGCCTTGACAAGTATGATAATCAATACGCATCTTCCGTGGTTTTCTTTGAGATGTGCTCAAGCATGAAGCTTACACACTTAAGGTGACTGATACTGGCGGAGACGGAATATCGCACCCAGGGTATTACAAGTTATTCCTCCTGTGGATGCTGCTGATACTTCAGATCCTGTTGTGTCTTGCTTTCCATTCCCATTGTTACTGCTGTAGCGACGAAAGTGTTGGAAAAAGAAAAAAAAAAGAAAGGGAAATTCAGTTCATTCAAGAGGTTAGAACAATTCCATTTTCTCCTTTGTAAATATATCCCAGTCAAGCCCCCAAAATAATTTCAACTCACTTATCATTCTGAGGAGGAGGTTTACGAGGAGGAGGAGGAGTTGATACTTTTCCAATAGAAAGAGTAGATAAGACAAAATGATAAAGTATGATGATATGCATCTACACACAGTTCTTACCACTAGTGGTGGATGGGATTTACTACATCAGATGTAGACTCTATTTGAACAGATAACATTGCCACAAGTACCATAAGAATGAATTGGACGTTTCGACTATTCCCCCAAGACATGTTATTGGACCATGATGACATATTGTATCGCATCTATCTTTATCCGATCTGACAACTTTTATATTTTTTTACCTGTAACCTGTAACGTCACAGTAAACAAATACTCAGCATGATCAAGTAATAAGAGGTTAATAGCCTGCTGATTAGTAACTTGCATTCATATTTGAGTAAATGATCGAGCACGAGTCCAAAGTGAGCGACTAATATCACTAGGGATATAACTAATTCAAGCTGTACCTTCATTCATCGAAACACTTCAACGCAAAAACCCAACCAGTATTGGGTTGTCAAATAATAATTCCATATTAAATTCATCCACAAATATAAAGTAAAATGATGTCAAGATTTCAATTGGTAACCTATAGAATATGTTACGTATTTGTCATTGGAAATTTTCATTGCTGTCCCATAATGGATAGTGTTCTAATTGCAATATGCACCTTAAGCCGTATCTCTCTAGATGCTGCTTTTCCCCCAGTGTATTATGAAAGATCATAATAAACAATACAGAATTGATGTTTGCCATATTTGTGATACATAGAATTTGCAGGTCATATAGTTAATGCATGATGCAATATTTATTGGAGTGTTGCTACTTGACCTAACCTGACATTTGTATCTTCAAACTCTCCGATGAATTAAATTCCACTATTTATTTAGCATTGACATGAGGAAAGTGTAAAGGTAGAAATTTCACTTTTCTTCCCTATCATATCTTTGGTGTAAAGGCTTACTTTACTTTTTTCTGGTGTTGTTGTTGTTGAAGTTATTTATGTGTGATTAGAACGTCAAAGACTGTTGATGTAGTCAAAAGATCACAAGAATGTTGTTGTTGGTGAAACGTCAATATCATTGTTTGGTTAGCTTTATTTCTATGCATTCTTTAATTGTTTCAAAGTTTGAAAAAAATGAGATAAATGAGGGATAAATTTGATAACAGTCATCCCAAACATACAACAATATTATTGATCGATATTATTATGCCATTTAAGCCACTTACAATTTGACTTAAGATTAAGAAGCATAAAGGATTAGTTCCTGAATGAAAAGAAATATTGTTATATAAGTGTTTAATGCTCTGTTAGAGTTTATCTACAGTATGAATTAGCTATATCCTTAATGGTTTTAGTTGCGCAGTCCGTAGAAAAGTACACGTACTCAATCACATTATTAAGTATTAATGTACAGATGTAACACAGAAGGGTTAAGAGTTAAGAGCATGCTGACGGTCAGATCTGATGGAACACTACAAAACTATAATTGGTTGGATACCATATCAAGCATACACAGACAGACTTTGTGCAGACAGGTAAAACTATTTGAGGACAGGACACCAAATCAAGCAGACAAAGACAGACATAAAGACTTAAGCTACACCTTTCAAGGACTTGACTATTTCAGTTGCAACAAGAGCATGTGACAGAATAATCAACTCTTGGATACAACTCTTGTTTGCAGAGAGATTCAGGAATGGATCCAGTAAGAGAATTGTCATAAAGATACAAATCTTTTAGTGTTGTAAGTGCACCAATTTCACTTGGAATGGATCCAGTAAGAGAATTTCCAGAAAGATCCAAGTATTGAAGTATTGTAAGTTCACCAATTTCACCTGGAATGGATCCAGTAAGAGAACTGTCTGAAAGAAACAATATCATAAGTGTTGTAAGTGCACCAATTTCACTTGGAATGGATCCAGTAAGAGAATTGTAATAAAGAGACAACCATTCAAGTGTTGTAAGTGCACCAATTTCACTTGGAATAGATCCAGTAAGAGAATTGTCATAAAGATCCAAGTGCATAAGTGTCGTAAGTGCACCAATTTCACTTGGAATGGATCCGGTAAGAGAAGTGGAAGAAAGATCCAAGTATGCAAGTATCATAAGTGCACCAATTTCAATTGGAATGGATCCAGTAAGAGAATTGTTTTTAAGATCCAAGTACATAAGTGTTGTCAGTGCAACAATTTCAATTGGAATGGATCCAATAAGAGAATTGCTTTTAAGCGACAATTCTCTAAGTTCCATAAGTGCACTGATTTCACTTGGAATGGATCCAGTAAGAGAATTGTAATCAAGATCCAAGTACATAAGTGTTGTAAGTGCACCAATTTCACTTGGAATGGATCCAACAAGATCATTGCCTAAAAGATCCAAGTACATAAGTGCTGTAAGTGCACCAATTTCACTTGGAATGGATCCAGTAAGAGAATTAGAAGAAAGAGACAACAATGAAAGTGTTGTAAGTGCACCCATTTCACTTGGAATGGATCCAGTAAGAGAACTGGAAGCAAGTGACAACAATGAAAGTGTGGTAAGTGCACCAATTTCACTTGGAATGAATCCAGTAAGAGAATTGGAAGAAAGATCCAAATATGTAAGAGAGCTTAGCAGAGCAAAATTGTTTGGTAATCCGTTCAAAGCATTGTCTTCTAAAAAAAGCACCCGCAAAGTTCCGTTGACACATACATTTTCATTGCTACTTTGATACCAAGTACACTCATCATCATCAGTCAACCAACCTTGAGTTTCCTTCCATGATGTTCCTCCTGTTGAGAAAAAGAATACTGCCATGGCAAAGCGTTGAACTTGACGATCAATGGAGTAAGCTGTGAAATTTGAATTATTCAACAACCAATCAAGGGCTAAGTTTTGGTTAGAACCAGGACTTTCCAACGCTAGAAGGGATGCGTTTGTCAGAAGTGGTGTAAGCTTTTCCAAAAACGAGTTTGCGGCCAAATCTGCTTCTGGGATAATTGTTTCTGTATCAAGGCTTGGAGAATTATTCGGAGATTGTCTTGTCAAAATGATAGTTGGGATAATAATTGCTATCAATAACAAAAGTGCAACAATGGCAACAAGAGAGTACCTGAGGATCAAACCTTTCTTGGGCATTTCTTTTAATGGAGTCGCATTGTCTTCTAATGGAGTTGCATCAAAAATAACATCGTTGACTACTTGGGCACTTGTGATATTTACAGATGATGCGTCTTGACTTGTGTGTGCCACTGATAATCTTGAATTCGGCAATTCCGTTTCATCTACATCATTCATTCCTTCTTGAATACCAGCAACAGCAAATGCTCCCACCTGTGCATCGGTGATATGATCCTCTGTAGCAATCCTTTTTTTTTGTTTGTTGGAGTCATCACTGATGTTGCCTTCATCTTTTTGAAAGTCATTGTTCTCAACAGAATCTTTTTTCTTTTGTTTCAATTGAAAGAAATTTACTCTGTTAGTTGATAACGATGCTTCGTTATCCCAACCATTTACCTTTTTCTTCTTATTAGGCATTGTTTGATAACAGATTCTTCAATTGTGTCCGAATGTAGATTTCAATATTTTTTCAGTAAAATTTTTATCGTTCATTTCTTACGCATTTAATCGCTCTTCTGACTCCTATCGTAAACACGTGGACAATTGTTTTTCTGTGTGTGTGCATGTGAAATGTACGTCCGTTGAATCTTGTTAGCAACAATGAATACATTGTCTGAACGTCAACCAAACGTAACCGAACGCCATTGTGGCCAAATAAGTTGGAAACATAAAATTAGGATTAACTCTATGATATAGACTTCTAACAGATGTTTCAACTCTTGTAGAAATATTGGGACTTTTCAACTAATAAATAGGCCATATGCTCTCTCTCATTCATTGGCAACTAATGTTTGATTAACTGCTGTCCCAAAATTCAGTATTTTGCTGCGTATGGGCTGTGTTTATATGGTCCTCATGGACTAAAATCATTTTTTGTATAATCCATATAATGCACGCAATCAAAATTGAAATTTGTTTTATGTTTGTTTGGTACATGTTATCCCAATTATCTGTCTAATACGATGACATTAAAATAAACAATTGTTTGGTACGTGAGTTAAAATCAAGAAGCACATGCTGAATTTCTTGAAAGAAGTTAAATAGTCTTGTTTCAATGAAAAGAGATAAAAATCTTTAGTTATCTTAGACTTCAAACTTCATCTTACGAAAAGCTACAATTACGAGGTTGTGAACATTAAATAAATTTTAATCTACCAGATAATTCTGGCTTTCGAAGACTGATTTATCCGTTCAATTCCCATATTTTATTCCACACTCACTAATTATCCTTCCGTTATTTCTGGTAAATTATGTGCTCCCCTAAGACGGTTAATAATTTTTAGCACCTTTGTTTATTCATGTAACATATAAATGATCTTCCAATACTGATAAAATCTTCAATATATCAAGCGATACCTTTGACATACAATAAAATTAATAAGATATTCAATATATCAATTGTACCTTTTCACATACAATAAAATTAATAAGATATTCAATATATCAATTGTACCTTTTCACATACAATAAAGTTAAGAAGATATTCAATATATCAATCGTACCTTTTCACATACAATAAAATTAATAAGATATTCAATACATCAATCGTACCTTTTCACATACTTGGAGAGGAAGATTATTTTAAAATAATGTGAGCATCCACTTTGGAGATATTGTTAACTGTTGGGAAAGGATAATTTGTAAATGGTCCTACTGAATCAGCCCTGTAGATTTGTGATTGGCTGTGCTAAGTTCAAAATGTAGTTTTGATAAAATTGACAAAGTCTTGCAAGAATTGCACATAAGCTCTGTTTCTAGATACGACTTATCATAGTGTCATTACAGATTAGTACAAAACAATGCATTACGAAACAAAAAGTAGAACTTTCAAGAGCAAAACTAAATTGGATGAATATACCTTTTCCAGTGAATGTGCCATTTAACACTAGACAGAAATAAGGTATTTAACATAAGCAATATAAAGAGTTACCAATTACTGCTTAACAGACAAAAAAGCAAATTCATCTTCAAGTAAATCTTGAGTTCATAAGTATCAGAATGAAGACACATGTACCTACATGTAGGCAACAATGAGAATTTAGGAATTCAAGACTTGGAGATACAAAAAGTGCAAAGAATAAAACACAATAGAATTACCACCTGTAGAAAATGTAATTGCAATATTAAACATGGAAAATGTCTTATACAAGAGCAACATTTTTAGAATATTTGTATTGTGGGAATACAGGATTTTTGTGCAACTTCGGATACAATCAGTAGCCTTTGGTACACGTTTCTTGTATGTAAGGCCTACATAGAAAACATCGTATTGAAAATTTGTACTAGAGTCGAAATTATCAATTTCATTAATTCACAAATTAATCAGTCTATATTGATCGTCAACATACTCTCCGCAAACAGGCAGCAGGAAAAAACCAAACCTGTACTTTGGCTTGATGAAAAAAGTCTGCATTTTAATCTCAGCTCAGATTAGATTTTAAATTTGTAAATTAGGATTCAAACTTCCATCTTTCATATCTTTCTTCACTCGATAAACAATATTTGTAACGTTTGCTTGCTCTCCATAGGGATTGTAGACTGCATTAAGTGCAGAATTGACTAAACTATCTTGTCTTGTAAGGCAAGAAATCATTTCTCACAAATTCTTTGGGCGGTTTAAAGCACCCCCGCCCTCTGCTCTACCCTCCACTCTCCCTTCCCTACATTTGAACTGTCCCCAAGCATCTGCCCTGCCACCTCCCATTGTGCTGCTACTCCCCTTTGTGTTGCTTGCAAATCTACCCATCCAATATCCCGATTCAAAACCTTAAACTGTTGCGTCTTATTAGTCTCCCGCATCCTCACGCCTTTTATCTACTATCTCCCTTCCAACAGAACTCACTGCTGACTGAATTGCTAGCATCTGATTTTGTATTCCATGGTTGCCCAACCCAAATCCTATCTGTTTTTCTCCCTTCACTTATTGCGGTAAGACATCAATATAAACTGTCCCCTCATCCTCGGTATCCAGTACTAGAACCAGAAAAATTGGATTCAAATCATTGTCCCCATCCTCTATTTCTTGTAATCCACTCAATAAGTATGTTATCCTACTTGAATATTCCATTGCAATGCAGACGCTGTCAGCAACAGGTGAATAAAGCAACCAAAAAGTGGCCTTACCCGGCACTTTTTGAGAAAATTAGCCACAATATTAGTAAGTATAGATGTATTTAGCACACTTGCATCACGTTGCCATTATTTTCACAAATTAAATAATAGCATGGCCTCACAACACAAAGCCTTTCTGCAACTTTTGCAAAAAAGTTAATTCAATATCCTTGTAAACATCCTTTACCCTCACTTTCTTTCAACCTACCTCTTACATCTGTTCATCTTTAGTTACTCTCTATCTACTTACGAACACTGTGTGAGCCCAAAGGACCCCCTGCAATATGCGG